>JAESUZ010000100.1:0-143775 GCA_017311185.1 Proteles cristata cristata
CAGCACAGAGCCCGACGTGGGGCTCGAACCCACAAACCACGAGATCATGACCTAAGAGAAAGTCGGACGCTCAACTGACTAAGCTACCCCAGCGCCCCTATTACACTATATTTTAAACTAACTGGAATTTAAATAAAAGCTTAAAATAAAATATGAAGATTGAAGAAGATAAAACTTGTAAAATATTTAGAGAATTATCTAATGAAAGAAAACAAAGAACACAATAAATAATAAAAATCTCTGAGCCAACTGACTTACATAAAAAAAGTGGTCATTGCAGAAATCACTATGATGAAATCTGAGATACTTTTTCTGGCAGTTGAATTATTTTTATCATATAGAAGAAATGACTTGTCTGAACCCTAAAAGCAAACAACAAATATAGTTTTAAAAAGTTAATGTCTTGAAGCATCTGGCTGGCTGAGTCAGTGAAGCATGTGGCTCTTGATCTCAGGGCTGTGACTTTGAGCCTCAATTGCACATAGAGATTACATAAAAAATGAAATCGTTAAAAAAAATTAATGCCTTGAGCATATGACAAGTGGAAGTGAGAATTAGCAATTAAAGGGAAAGGAACATATATTATGATAAATGCATATGGTTATAATGTATATGGCCTTAATTTAAATCTTGTAGAACCCTGTAAGGCAAATTTCTTTTTTAATTGTTTTATGTTTTATTTTATTTTTGAGAAAGAGAGAGAAAGAGCACATGAGCTGGGTAAGGGCAGAGACAGGGAGACAGAGGATCTGAAGAGGTCTCCATGCAGACAGCAAAGACCCAATGTGGGACTTGAACTCAGGAACCATGAGATCATGACCTGAGCCAAAGTCAGACACTTAACCAACTGAGCCATCCAGGCACCCTGGCAATTTTCTATTATACAGTACATTATGCATGATACTACTTCAATTATTCAATTGAGGAAACTGAGGTTCTAAGAACTTAAAATTTCTTATCAAAGTCATACAGTAATTGGAAAAAGCAGGATTTAAAGAAATTTGCAAATATCCATCTCACGATCAACCTAAAAAATTATCTGGTTTTATGAAAGCTATTCCAAGTAGAAAGTGAATTGTCCGTGCAAACATCTCCAAATAATGAAGAAATTCTCAATAATTCCTTCAGCTTTAAACGCTGGTGAAAACCTTTTGTGAAGTACAATACTGCTGCACCGGCCAGCTTGGCTACACTAAAGGCACACACAGTCAGCAGTTCCATTCTTAATGCTGTAGGGGCACTTTGTAACTCAGCCATAATCAATCTATGTTGGGCCAAAGTTTGTCATTAAAGGTCATGACTAAAGAGCGCCTTTAAAATAAAAACTCCATTTAGCCAACTTAAATAGGAATAGGGCACATGAACAGAGGCTGATTTTCCAAATGATTATAACTCACAGCCAGGTGTCAGATGTAAGTATTTGCTTTATGCTTTCCAGAAGATTGTTGCTGTTTATTTGCACCTGCAAAAAATAATCAAACAGCAGGAGAAAATGATTACAGGTACAGCTAAATCAACCAATGCCCTTATCCAAAGATACTATGAACATTCACTTTCATTTTCAAAAGGCTTATCATACTAAAATCTCAAAAGCGCAAACACTGCAGACACCAATGAAAGAAA
Organism: Proteles cristata cristata; assembly: GCA_017311185.1. Classification (NCBI taxonomy): domain Eukaryota; kingdom Metazoa; phylum Chordata; class Mammalia; order Carnivora; family Hyaenidae; genus Proteles; species Proteles cristata. The sequence goes on from JAESUZ010000100.1 coordinate 1,624, forward strand.
ATGAAGACGAGAACACAGGGCTCATGTAAGTAAATATTCCGACCCAGAAACTGAACATAACAACTTGACTGTGACTTGAGAAATGTAATACCTCCACAATTGTCTAAAAACAAAAAGGTAAGTATGAGTATCAGTGAAATAAGAACTGGAAAAAATACCAAAATTGCAACACATCCTGGAAGACTAGTCTAGTCTTAATGTCATCTAATAATGATGTTAGTATAATTAGGCAGATTCAAGTAAGTTGGCCGTGAGCGGTGATGTACTTATAAAATAGCTCTCTACAAATAGACCATTGATTTATATCCTTTATTAATTTCTGTGGGAGAAATACCCAAAATTCATGAATTTAAAGGTATGAATGTGACACCATTGCATGTACGATGGAAAACAGATGTTTACCACTGGCTCTACTAACCAGATGTTAGCCAACTATGTCACATCGATGGCTGAAACCAATAATCTAATCTTCTGTCATAGTGAAGGATATTAATAAGTGCAAATTAAACCTAAAACATACAGAAGATAGACTAGAAGTTAATAAAGATTAGAAAGGAAATATATACTGAATAAAAACAATACAAAACAATCAATATAACCAAAGGTTGATTTGTTGAAAAAATCAACAAAATTGACAAGCAGTTGGCTGGATTAAAGTGAAAAAGACAGAGAAGAAAAATCTTATTAAAATAAAAAGTATTGGGGCGCCTGGGTGGCTTAGTCGGTTAAGCGTCTGACTTTCGCTTAGGTCATGATCTCGCGGTTCGGGGATTCGAGCCCCGCGTCGGGCTCTGTGCTGACCGCCAGCTCAGAGCCTGGAGCCTGTTTCAGTCTGTGACTCTCTCTCTCTCTGACCCTCCCCTGCTCACGCTGTCTCTCTCTCTCTCCCCTAGAAAATAATAAATAAAAACATTTTAAAAAAATAAAATAAAAAGTATTGGGCACCTGGGTGGTTCAATCAGTTGAGCGTCCAACTTTGGCTCAGGTCATGATCTCATGATCTCATGATCTCAGCTGTGCTGACAGCTCAGAGCCTGGAGCCGCTTCAGGTTCTGTGTCCCCCTCTTTCTCTCTATCCCTCCCCTGCTCTGTCTCTGTCTCTGTCTCTCTGTCTCCCTCTCTCAAAAATAAACATTAAAATTTTTTTAAATAAATAGTATCATAAGGAAATATTATAAGTAACCATTTGCCAAAAAGTAAAGGAAATAAATAAAGGAAATGCACAAGTTCCTAGAAAGAAACTAGTGAAAAATGATTCAAAATAAAAACAAAAACCTGAAAGAACCAATAAACAGGAAAGCTATTGAATCAGTAATTTTATAATAATTCCATACTAAAGAGAAGTTCAGGGCCAGAAGGCTTCACTGGTAAATTCATCCAAACATTTCAAGAACTAATACTAATCCTTCATAAATTCTTCTAAAAATCAAGAAGAGAAGGGGACATTCCCAACACATTCTACAAGGTTAATGTTGCCCTTATACCAAAACTAGACAAACACATTAGAAAAAAATTATACAATATTTATAAATATTGACACAAAAATTTTCAACAATATGTTATCAACCCAATCCAGGAACATATAAAAAGGATTACACTTCATGAACAAGAGGAATTCATTACAGGATTGCAAGACTGGTTCAACAATAAAAAGTCAAAGTAATACAACATACAACAGAATTAAGGACAAAATCATCATATCAGTGAAGGGGGGAAAAAAGCACTTGAAAAGATCTGGAGCTCTTACATGATAAAAACACTAAAAAATTAGGAACAGAATTGAACTTATTCAGCCTTATAGCATCTACGCAAACCAACCTCTAATCATGACATAACACAGAAATCATTCCCTTAAATTCAAGAAGACAAATAGATCTGCCTTCACCATTTCTATTTTCTTCCTTCCTTCCTTCTTCCTTTCTTTCAAGAGGGCAAGAGTGAATGAGGGGCAGAGAGAGTGGGAGGGAGAGAGAATCCCACACAGGCTCCAGGCTGTCAACACAGAGCCTAAAGCAGGGCTCAAGCTCACCAAATGCAAGGCTCGAACTCATGAACCAAGATCATGACCTCAGACAAAGTCGGATGCTTAGTGGACTGAGCCACCCAGCTGCCCTTCTTCCTTCACCTCTTCTATTTAATATTACACTGAAACTCTAGCTAAGGCAACTAGGCAAGAAAAAAATAAAGACAACTAAATTGGAAAAGAAAAAAAAAAACTCCCTCTTCTTAGCACATGACACAATCTTAAATGTAGAAAATCATAAGGAAGCCACTAAAATAACTATTATAATAAATGAGTTCAGTAAGGATGCAGAATACAAAAGTAATGTACACAAATGAACCATTTCTATGTATTAGCAATAAAAAATCAAAAAAGAAATGATAAAATTAAGTAAACTTTATAGCAGCATAAAAAATACTTAGGTGTTTATTTGTCAAAAGAAATATAAGGTTTATACATTAAAAACTACAAAACATCACTGAGAGAAATTAAGTGTCACTCAAATGGGAAGACATTTGTGATCATGTACTGGAAGACTGAAAATCTTGTCAAAATTGCCATACTATACAAACTGATGTAGAGAATCAATGTAATCTCTATCAAAATAGCATCTAGTCTTTTAGAAGAAACAGAAGATTATCCAAAATTTCCTATGAAAATACAAGAGACCCAGAATAGCTCAGACAATTTTAAAAAAGAATGATCTTGGAAGAGACATATTTCTCTAATGCAAAACTTACTACAAAGCTATAGCAATCAAGAAGAGTTTCGTACTTGCTGATAGACATATAGATCAATGGAATGAAATGAAATACAAAGATAAAACCATATATTTATAACATATTGATTTTTTATGTTTATTTTTGAAAGAGAGAGAGAACATGCAGGAGGGGCAGAGAGGGAAGGGGACAGAAGATCTGAAGCAGGCTCTGCTCTGACAGCAGAAAGCCAATGTGGGGCTCAAACTCATGAACTGTGATGTGAGATCACGACCGAAGCCAAAGTCAGATGCTTATTTGACTGAGCCACCCAGACACCCTAGAATATATTGATTTTTTGACAAGGATGCCTTGATGATTCATTGAGAAATAATAACTTTTTGAAGAAATGATTCTATAACAAATGAATATCCACTTGGAAAAGCCTGAAGGTGGACCCCTACATCACACCACGTTCAAAAAGTAACTCAAAATACGGCATAAACCTATGAACAAAATCTAAAACTATAAAACTCTTTGAAGGAAATCAAGGACTAAATACCCATGATTGTAGATTAAGGAATCATTTCTTAGATATGGCTTCAAAAGCACAAATGACAAAAAAAAAAAAAAAAAAAGGAAGATAAATTGGACTACATGAAAACTAAAATCACTTCTGCTTAAAGAACTACCATAAAGTGAAAAGACAATTCACAGAAAGGATGAAAGTTTTTACAAATCATATATGTGACATAACAGAGTTCCATGAAGAATATTTAAAGAACAATAATAACTCAATACTAAAAAAGACAAATAACAGATCAATGGGAAATAGATTTAAAAGAAAACCCTTCTCTAGTCTAAACAGTTCTGACACCAAATGTCAGGGTTTTTCCCCATACCAACTGATTTTCCAACTCCCTGGACACCAACAGTATATCCTATAATGAAATTCAACATTACTCCATGTACTTAAAGGCTTAATGGCTCTGTTTCACCAGATTACCCTCACTTCAGATGCCAGCTACAAGTAATGGTCCCTAGGATAGTCACATTTCTGTCCCCACCCAGTTACAAACTTGAAGGTTCTCATAACTTCCCTGCCTCAGATTTAATTATTTGTTATAATGGCTCATAAAACTCAAGAGACATGTATTCATGTTTAGCAGTTCATTATAAAGGATATTATAAAAAATACAGAGAAACAGTAAGATGAAGAAGAACATAGAACAAGTCTGGAAATGTGTGGAATACAGGAGCTCAGGGTGTATCATCCTCCAAACCCATGCATGTATTCTTGATCCTGGAATTTCTCTAAGCAACAAACTTCCAGAATTTTTATGAAGGCTTCACGACGTAGGCATAAACAGGTATTCACCACATTAATCTAGACAGCTCTTGCCTCTCCTGCCTGTAGGATGCAGACGGTGCTGAACATTCCAAGCTTCTAATCATGGCTTGGTCTTTCTGCTAATTTGCCCCTGTACCGAAGCTACTCAAAAGCCCACCAATAGTTGCCAGATTCAAACAAAAGACATTCCTAACACCCAGGAAATACTAAGGAATTTTGGAGCTTTGTGTCAAAAACCAGGGATACATACCAAATATATATTTTTATTATGTCACAAGATTTGGAGCAACTACACATCAAAAATGCTCAAAATCATTATTCATTTGGGAAATATAAATTAAAACTATAATGAGATACCACTTCACACCTGCTAGGAGAAGTAACATTGAAAAAAAGCACACAATACAACACAACAAGGGTTAGGGAGAATGTCAAGCAACTAGAACCCTCAGACATTGCTGGTGGAAATGCAAAATGCTACAGCTGTTTTTGGTAACAGTTTGCCATTTCCTCAAATTTTTCAACATTCAGTTACCATATGCTTCAGTAGGTATATACCTACTCCTATATATATAACCAAGAGAAATAAACATAGAACTCCTCCCAAAAACTTGTACACAAATGTTCCTAGGAACATTATCAATACTAGCCACATAGGGGAAACAAATGCTTATCAAATAATGAATGGACAAATAACACGTGATATACTGATACAACAGAATATTACTCAACAATAAAAAGAATTGTGGTTGTATGCTGTAACATGGATGAATCTTAACAGTATTATTCTGGGTTGTATGATTCCATTTATCTAAATGTCTAGAATTGCAGAATCTGAAATACCATTTCCTAGGGCTGGAGGTGGGGGAAATGGGGAGTTAATGCCAATGGCAACATGTTTATTTCTAGGAGAATAAAAATGGTTTAAAAATAGATATGGTGATGGTTGTACATGAATTTACCAAAAAGCTCTAAATTGCATAATACTAAATGGGTGAATTTTAATGGGACTAAATTATAGTTTCTCAGTAAAGTTTTGTAGACAAAAGTAAAATCAACTAACATTTACAGAGTACTTATTAAGGTCCAGGCATTATGCTATTTTATACTTCTTATTTGACCAAATCCTAGTGATAACACTATGAGTCAGGTATTGTCAGTAAACTTGTTTAACAGAAGGATTAATCTAAGGACCAAACGGTTAAGTATTCCTAGGCCTGACAGCTAGCAAGTAGTAAAACTGAATTTCAACCCAGGGTTGGCTGATTTCCAAGGCCATGCCTGCAATTTTACTTTCTGCAATTTAACTTGCTGCCTGGTCACTGGGAAAGAGAAGGTCACTGAAGAATAAATGGACATAGTGGAAGTATGTACAAAGAGCAAGTAAAGGTCTACGGAAGGAACATTGGGAAACCATAATTTAGGCCAAATAGAGGAAACAAAACAGAGAAGATAAAAAGGATGAATAGAAAAGTGAGAGAAAAGTAGCTCAATGGAATGATAGTAATTTTATAATTGCTATATGCCAACATATGATATATATACGCTTAGTGAATGTTAGCACACAGGTGCTGAGAATACAGCAATAAATAAGACATAATTATTGTCTCCAAAACATATTATGGAAAATAGATAATTATTTTCTTTAAAAGTCAGAGCCAAAATTGAAGTTTGACATAGTGTCATAAACTTCTGCTAGATGCTATTCAAGGACGTACTCATATGGACTTCAGGAAAGACAGCAGAGACAAATTTCAGGTTAGACACCTGTCTTCAGCATCACATTATTGATCTCTCTGAGAGAGAGAGAAATAGCCCAAGCTCCCTTACCTTTCTGATGCTTAGCAATCTACTTTAATTTCTTCCCCTTGTTGTCTGGAAATAACCAGCTATCAGTCACTTAAACCATGGTGTGAATGAGTTAGTATCATGTGAAACTGGTAGAAATGAAGTGAAATAGGAGTGCCTGGGTGGCTCAGTCGGTTGAGCCTCCGACTTCGGCTCAGGTCATGGTCTCACGGTTTGTGGGTTCGAGCCCCGCATCGGGCTCTGTGCTGCCAGCTCAGAGCCTGGAGCCTGTTTCAGATTCTGTGCCTCCCTCTCTCTCTGATCCTCCCCTGCTCACGCTGTCTCTCTCTCTCTCTCTCTCAAAAATAAACAAAGTATTAAAAAAAAAAGAAATGAAGTGAAATAAATCACAAGTCTTACAAAAATTTTCTAAAATGTGAAGATGTAAAGTGCTCATAATAATACATATAGTCTGTATATGTGTGTGTGTTTTCAGAATATTCTGTAAACACTTTGAGACCAAGAGCCATACTTTCTATATATCCTAGACATATACTTCCCAGAGTACTGACTCCGGAATACATACATGCTCATGGCCTGTTTGACTGATCAGGAATTTTGTTAATTTTGTCCCACTACTATTTCATGACATTTTCCAGGGAGTCAGAAATAGGTTTGATTTATTCATGCCCTTTACCAAAAACCAGAGAAAATTATGAAAATTCTCTTCCCAGAGTACTGATTTCTGAATTCAGATTTTAATAACTGTAGTCTCTTCCTTTTGATTATATCAATATTTTAACCCTAGTAGAGTAAAAGGACTTTCAAATGCACTACACTATTCTCTCTTCACAAAGAAGGGTGTCTTGTATTTTTGAAATTCAAAGCTGTTGAACGAGACCAAATGAGTGATTTGTCCCTTAGAAAATGCAGATGTCTGTAGGTGTGTTGTTTAAGAACCCCCTTGGGGCAAGGCTGGAGAAAATACATGCTAACTTCAAACCTAGGCATCTTCAAAACTCTCTTGAATAAAGAATATCTATACACAGTAGGCCAAGTCCTACAGGTCTTTCTTAGGAAAAGTTCCCTTTGGACTCAGTAGGAACTTTCTCTGCATAAGGATTCCTAGCTCAGCAGGGCCTGAACTGAAAATAAGAAATCCTTTACACCTGCAGGCAAATCCTCAGATTAAAGTATATATAGAAAATTGGAAAGAAGGAGGTTCTGGTGAAATATTCCCCTAATCGGGGTTGGAAGCTGCTGAAACCTAAAGCCCCTTAAATTTGTACACAAAGAAAAGTACTTAATTCAAAGCTTTCCAGGAAGGCCAAAGGTCCTTGAACAAGAAGTCATCTCTGGGAAAAGAAGAGCAGCTGCCCATCTTTACTGCCTAATTTGAAGATCATCAGTTGGAACCCTTCCCTCCATGACTATTTTCATCCCTGTTCTCTCTGGTTCTGAAATGCTGGCGACACTGGCACCATAGAAAGAAGAAATTGATGATTAATATTAATTTACCATGCTCAAGGCATCAGCATCTCGGTCCTTCTAACAACCTAATGAGTCAGGATTATTATTCCTCTTTTTAAAATGAGTACGTTGAGGTACAAGAAAGTTCAACAATTTAGCCCAAGGCCACACAACTAGCAAGTGGCAAGGACAACATTGAAAGTAAAGTGTGATGGTCCAGGATCCTATACTCAGAATATGGAGACGCCAAGTTCCTTCAGTCTAGTCATAAAGGTCAAAGAGGAGAAACTGAATTCTCTGCTATGTTTAAAATAGCTGATTTGGCAGGTGAGAGTAGGAAAATGAAATACCTGTAACACACTTGAAAAAAAATTCCCATTCAGGTACCTGAGCCTTAAAAATTAATTTAATGTAACCTGTCTACAGGGGATTTTCTGTATGGCAAGAGTATTTATTCATATAACATCATGAGAATTTGTGCCTTCTGCAAAGCTATAACCCCTACTGGTGTGTGAAGAAAATATTTATCTGATTTTCAGCCTCTAATAAATATTGCTGTAAGAATCTTCTGGAGTTTTCTTTGAAAATAACTCAGCAGCTAATACTAATTTTCCCTTAAAGTTCTATAAACTCATTACAAAAAAGCCATTTTCAGGAAATTTGCCTGTTCATACTTGCGTAAATCTACAAGGCAGGTATTACTTCATATCCCATAAAATATAATATCAACTCAAGGCAGACAAATAACATTTATCATCTATCAGTCAAGTGCTTTCATTTTGCAGTTTTATCTGCTATCCAAAAGCTACTTGTTTACTGGGCACTCTTATCTTTTCTCTGCATGAGCTGCCCTTGCAATAAAGCAAGCCCAGGATTTTGACAGTGCATGGAGATTTGGTTTTGATTTGAAACCAAGTCAAGATTTCACTTTGATTCCCTTCTCTTAGATGCTTGTATTTCATACAAAGCCGTAATACCAAACCTGGCCTGAACTGTGAGCATCTCTATTATGGGAAGAAGGAGAAATATCTTCTGAGTAGCTCACCAACAACAAATTAATCTCTAGGTTTGTCAGGGGATTTTCTCAGAGTAATAAATGACCTGATACGATTGGAATTGCTGACATCTAGTCAAAGCACTATAAAAAGGGAACAGTCTATTGACTCTTCTAAGCATTTCACTTTAGAAATAACACTCACTAGGTGTCAAAGGGTAAAATGAAAGCATCATCTTTTTCAATTGCCAAATGACAAAGATGCTCTATTTAGGAGGAACTGAAAGGCCCATCTTCCCACAAATCTCTCCCCCACCAGGATATCAGGTTTTTTGAACATACTGCCATAACCACTTCTTCTCAGAGAACTGCTAGAGGGAGATGTAGTCATTTCACTCATTGAAGTGACTGTATTAACAGCAAATGTTAAGTATCTTTCTTCGGTGTCACCATTACGTACTATGCCAATCTCTCTAATGACATTGATCATTCTGCATCATTATTGCTTATACTCAGCCGCTCATATAATCTCTTAGATCCTTGAGGGAAGGGACCTATTCGGCTAAAATTTCCAATGCTTAGAAGGACAACCAGTCTACCAAGTCATATCTCCACAGTAAATATTCAAAGAATGTGTATAGCTGAATGGAGAAAGGAAGAAGTAATACAGACATGAATTACAAATCAGAATGACAAATTTAATTATATTAAGACATTATCAACCACAGCACAAAGCAACCCTCCCAAAAAGAGAGTACAACCTGGTGGCTTTTCAAGTTAAATGAAACCTATAGGTGAGTTTTATGTGATTCAAACAGTATAATTGAGAAGTGTTTTTAAAAAAATTACTTCCAGCACTGAAAACCTAGAAGATTTCATATTATTTAAAAAAATCAATTATGTCTGGTTCTTCATGCAAAGCTGGAAGATAGCTCGATCAGTCACTATAAGGGTCAATATTCCTATGGGGCAGTCATCTGCTGTCCCCATTAGATGGGACTTGGGCTTTCCTTTTATTTACGGTCCTTAGGTGATCCAGTATTTTTCTTTATGTTAACACCCTAGCCAATGTAACACCTTGACGTTGTGCACTGAAGTAAAAGCATACACAAATAGTATTCTTATCTATTATCTATAAAGGTTAGGAGTGAGAGAAGAGGTCACTGAATTAGAAGAATATGAGTAAATAGGTACCAAAATGAAAAATACTAGCACTTTCTGAGTACAGTAGCATCATGGGGGAAGGTGCACCAGTACCAAGCAAAATCTTGCCCTTGCCACATCATTTTTTTTTTTTTTTTTAGAGTTAATCCTATAAACAGGAACAACCACAACTAGAGAATCCAGTGTTAGGACATTCTCAACCTTTGTAGACCATAATGTAACATATTGGTCTACTGAAAACTTTAGACAATAAACACTATTTTCACTGAAGACTGTTTCAGTTAATGCTGAGGCTGAAAATAAATGAAGAAAGTGGTTCAGATGGTGTTTGCTCAATTAAAGAGCCAATCAATAATTTCTTTTCATGAACCTTGAAATATAATTTTGCTTTTTTCTATTCACATGCAAATGCACTATTTCAAGTGAACAAAAGGTGCACAAAGAAAGAAAATCAAACATTATGTATACTAATACTAGGGGTATAACATGCCAAGTCAATTTTTTTATAAAGCATTTTTTTCAGGTTTTGTACAATAGGGCAGCTGTTTCTATTCATCCAGTCTTTTTTTCCCCTTTTCTCTCTCTTTCTTTCCTTTTATCTTTCATTCATTTCCTTTTTGAGGAAACTGGTGAATATGATTACAGCAGAGAGGCTTCCTAAAATCATATTCAAAATAACAGCATTTTCTTTTTAAGTATCATTGACAAATGTAAAGTGTTTCTACAACAAAGCCAAATTATAAAAATCCAAATGTTTGTTACCAGCAAGAGTCACTATGGAAACCATTTTTATACATTGGTTTTTTTAACCTTTTGGGTAGAAAATTGTATAAAAAGATGGTAAACTAAAAATGTTAGGAAGAAAGTATTAAAATGTACACCAATCAGATTTTGAGGTGATTGAATCTACTATCAAAACCAATAATATTTCTATTTACAAACTACACTACTTTCAATATGAAATAATTTGATAAATTTTCTCACTACTTTCAGTGGCTTTACAAAGTACGAAAGGTGAGGTAGGTTGTTAAAAACACTTGAGAAAATAGATATTCACATAGAGAGAAAAAAGTTAGCTGAACTATGTAACTACAGAGGAAAATTCAACACATGAAATTACTATTGTTTTGCTTCTATCAAAATAATTAATAAGCATTCTCTAAATCACTGAATAAAAAGCTAGACTCCACAACTGTATTATTATGATTTGAATGAAGAAACAGGAACACCCTTTTGACAATGTAACTGTCATTTTAGGTTTTAATTTATCAGGAATAAGTCGTGTCTGTGAATGACATGCTACTTGTTGAAGGAAGGTTCGCTTTAAAAAAAAACTTTTTCTTTAATGTTTATTTATTTATTTGGGGGGGTGGCTAGCAGAAAGGGGCAGAGAGAGAGGGAGACAGAATCCCAAGCAGCCTCCACACTATCAGAACAGCGCCCAATGTGAGGCTCCATACCAGAACCATGAGATCATGACCTGAGCTGAAATCAAGAGTCTGAAGCAGGCTCCAGGCTCCAAGTTGTCAGCATGGAGCCCAATATGGGGCTCGAACCCACGAACCATGAGATCATGACCTGAGCCAAAATCAAGAGTCAGGCACTTTAACCAACTGAGCCACTCAGGGGTCCCTGAAGGAAGATTCTTTTAAAACATTAGATGCCTTTATTCAATAAACAAGGGAAGATTGTGTTTATCGAGAACTTACTAGGTATCTAGTTTTTCCCAAACTTTTATATCAATTACATCATATCGCAGATCTACTTACTTTATAGATATTACTATATATACATAATAGAGATATATAACATCATATCTACCTATAATGTGGCTACATACGTGTTATATATCTCCATATAGATATATACTTCAAAATATATAGTCATATTTCACAAATATAAAATGAGTATAATAATATATATTTCAGGGGCACCTGACTGGCTCAGTCCATAGAGAATATGACTCTTGATCTCAGGTTCATGAGTTCGAATGCCACACTGGGTGTAGATATTACTTACAAATATATTACTTATCATATAATGTAACTATATATACCACAATTATATCTGAGAGACAATTATGTATACATGATTATTTTCCTTTTTACATATTAAAAATCTGAAAGTGGTAAAGTAGCTAAATCAAGATCACATGACTAATCAATGGTAAAAATAGTATTCTGATCCATCTTTCTTAAACTCCAAGGTTCATCTACATTGCGTTTGGCTAAACAAACTTACACTATGGTAAATGATTCCCATATTTTACATATTAAGGTGTTCTTTTCCAAGTAGGAGACTGAATTTTCAGCAAGTTATACACTCTTTTGATTTCCATTATGACAAAGAATACCAGAATCTCTATGGAAGAGAAACATGAGTCAACATTCACTACTGAATTGAGTGAGATGACCTGGATGAAAGCTGTTATCCATATATTTCCGAGGCAAAGCAAAAAAGAAAAGGATTAAAATGTGGCCTTCAAGCAGGCAGGAACTCCTGAAACCAAAAAACTTCAACTGACAGTAATCTGGCCAAATCCCAAAGCAGAAGGGTGGCCTCAAGAAATGTGGTAAAGCTCAAATATTATTTAGTTTTTTTAATGTTTATTTGTTTTTGAAACAGGCACACACAGAGCACAAGTTAGGGGGTGAGCAGAGAAAGAGGGAGACAGAATCTGAAACAGGCTCCAGGCTCTGAGCTGTCAGCACAGAGCCCAATAGGGGGCTCGAACCCATGAACCTTGAGGTCATGATGTGAGCCAAAGTGGGACACTCAACCTACTGAGACATCCAGGTGCTCCAGCTCAATTATTATTTGTAAAGAAAATATACCAAATTCTACACAATCATACTGAAGTTGCCTTTTTTGTAGGCAGATAGGGCCTAACACCTAATCTTCTTTGTCTAATTGAAGAAACAAATGGATGGTGAGCAATGGGAAAAAATGAATTAAAATTACCTGTTAGAGTCATTCATAAAAAGAGATTTGAGGGGCGCCTGGGTGGCTTAGTCGGTTGAGGGTCCGACTTTTGCTTAGGTCATAATCTCACGGTTCGTGGGTTTGAGCCCCGCGTCGGGCTCTGTGCTGACTGCCAGCTCAGAGCCTGGAGCCTGTTTCACTCTGTGACTCCCTCTCTCTCTGACCCTCCCCTGCTCACGCTGTCTCTCTCTCTCTCTCTCTCTCTCTCCTAGAAATAAATTTTAAAAAAAAGAGAGATTTGATGAAAGTTTTCTGTTTTCATCTCATTCTTGAGAATATCAGTATCTTCCTTCAATTATGTTCTCTGATCTAAAATAATTCGTTTCTAATTTAAAACAGTTTTATGGAGTGGGACACCTGGATGGCTCAGTCAGCTAACCCTCCGATTCTTGATTTTGGCTCAGGTCATGAAGTCATTGTTCATGAGACCTGGCCCTGTGTCCAGCTCCATGCAGCACTGTGCCACTGTGCCTGCTTGGGATTCTCTCTCCCCCATTTTCTCTACACATCCCTTGCTCACTCACGCTTTCACTCTCTCTCTCCCTCTCTCAAAATAAATAAATAAATAAAAATTTTTAAATAAAAGTTTTTTGAGGTATATTTACATACTATAAAATGTACCCATAGTAAGCTTACAATCAATGGTTTTAGTAAATGTATACTTTGGCGCAATAATCACTAAAATTCAGTTTCAGAACATTTATATAACTTCAAAAAGTTCCTTTCTGCCTAGTGGCAGTTTCGGTTATCATCCCAGTACTAGGCAACTACCAATTTGGCTTCTGTTTCTATAAATTTCCTGTTCTGTAATTTCATATCAGCAGATTTATACAATATGTAGTCTTTATGTGTGGCTTTTTTTAACTTTTAAAAATTATTTTAATATTTATTGATTTATTGATTTTGAGAGAGAGCATGAGCAGGGGAAGGGCAGAGAGAGAGGGAGAGAGAGAAAATCCCAAGCAGGCTCCACACTGTCAGTGCAGAGCCTGACATCAGGCTCAAATGCATGAACCATGAGATCATGACCTGAGCCGAAACCCAAAATTCGGATGCTTAACTGACTGAGCCACCCAGACGCACCTGTGTGTGGGTTGTTTCACAAATACCTTTTGGAGGTAAATCCATTCTGTAGCATTTTTTAAGAGTTTCGTCCTTTTTTATTTGAGTAGAGTTGATACACAATGTTACATTAGTTTCAGGTATACACCTTAGTGATTTGACAAGTTTATGCATTATATTCTGCTCACAAGTATGCTACTATCATCTGTGACATTACATCACTAACATTTCATTCACTATATTCCTTATCTTGTGCCTTTTATTCCTATGATTTATTCATTTCAAACCTGAAAGACTGTATCTCCCTCTTCCCACTTCCCTTCACCAATATACTACACATATACTCTCTCTCTCTTACTCTCTCTCAGGAATATTATACATCCATAAAAAAAAATGACATTGTGCCATCTAAGTCAAAGTGGGTGGATACAGAGGGTATAATGTTAAGTGAAATAAATAAGGTAACTATAAACTGCATTCTCTTGGGGCAACTGGCTGGATCAGTCACTAGAGTGTGCAACTTTTGGTTTTGGGGTTCTGAGTTCAAGCCCCACACTGAGTGTAGAGATTACTTTAAAAAAAAAAAACCTGAATTCTCTCAATTTGGCAAGGTGATATGATGAATGAAAATATCCTTGGGAGCCTACCAAAATAAGGGCAAATTCTGTCCTTTGAGTGATACTCAAAGTCACAGCTCACAATTTCATGAACTCTAAAATGAACATTATACTAGCTTCATGGGGAAGTTATGAGAAGTCAATTAGATATGCAGTGGTTTGCAAGTATTTCTAAAAAGCCTCAGAAACTTTTATTCAAATTAAATCTTGTGGGGAAACCCATCATATACAACAGATAAACCCACAGCTAATAATGAAGCTACCTGGATAGAGAAGGAATTCAAGAAATTTGGAAACAAAACTGTGATTATGTATACAAAGTTTTTGGTGCTTGCCATAAAAGAGCAGAAAATAAATGGCAGCAATTAATATTATATAACCGCTGTTCTTTAAATCAGCACTTGAAAAGAAACTTTAGTCCTAGACCACTGGGAATAAGGTTGGAAGTAAAAGCTATTTTGGCCCATTTGTTTCACTTTAACAAATTTGTTATGGGGAATGTTGCTTTCAAACTTAACAGTTCCAAATCAAATTATAATTTAAATGCACTATAATAATTGATCATTTAACAGACCAGTGTCCTAAATTTAGGATCAACACAAAAATTAATTCTAGCATAATTTCTGTGTTGAAGAACTGAACCTCATAGTAAGAGACCTAATTTCTAGTTTGAATTCTAATACTAACTATATAAATAAGTTTTATAACCTTTAAGTTTTCTGTTTTTCTTCCAGCATGGAGGTCAGCACACTTTTTCTGTAAAGGGCTAGATACTAAATATGTTATGCTTTCTGAGCCACAGTCTTTATTTTAATGATCCAATTCAGCTGCTAAGGCCCAGAATCATTGATAGTCAATACATTAACGAGTAGTTACAGCTGAGTCTCAATGAAATTTTATTTACAAAAACAGATGGGGGACAGGATCTGGCCTCATGGCCATAGATTTTCAAACCCTGCCAAAAACATACCAGAGTTGGACCAGACTGTTAATTTCCAACCTGGCTATGCATCATGATAATTTGGAGTAGCTTTCATAAAATACAGATTTTTGGCCCCAATCCCACCCCATCACAACTCACTGAATCAAAATACCAAGAGTAACACCCAACACTCTCTCAAACTCAAACTGCTTAAGTAATTTAAATGCAGGTTCACATACAATACTTAACAATTCTTAAGCCTCACGATTTCTGAGGCCTCTTCCAACCATAATGTTCTTTGATGCATAGGTATTCTCCAGGCATTTTGATCAATATTTAACATACCTACAAATACAAGATATATTGAAATAATTTCATATCTTTTGGTGAAAGAAATTGTGGGAAAACCCTTTCATGTAGAAGATATCAATAGATTAATTTATATTACAAAGTACGTATCAAACATAGACATGCTATAAATATTACTACTCTTAAAAGAAATCAGAAGTCCTTGGATTTCACATTCTGAAGCATTTCTCTTAGAACAATGATCCTCTAACTTTTTGGTCTTTAGGAAGCTATACCACTGTTGAAAATTTTTGAGAACTTGAAGAGATTTTCCTAATAAGGATACAGGCAAAGTTTGAACATATCTCATTATATTTTTTATATTACTAATTGAAACAGACAAAAATTGCAAATTAGCGTGGCGCCTGGGTGGCTTAGTCGGTTAAGTGTCCAACTTTCACTTAGGTCATGGTCTCGCATTCATGGGTTCAAGCCCCGCATCAGGCTCTGTGCTGACAGCCAGCTCAGAGCCTGGAGCCTGTTTCCAATTCTGTGTCTCCCACTCTCTCTGACACTCCCCTGCTCACACTGTCTCTCTCTCCTAGAAATAAATTTAAAAAAAAAAATCTCCTCTTTAAAAAAAAAGTTGCAAATTAGCTATTATTGTAATAAGAAACTTTTAGGGGCACCTGGGTGGCTCAGTCGGTTAAGCGTCCTACTTCGGCTCAAGTTATGATCTCGCAATTTGTGAGTTCAAGCCCCATGTCGGGCTCTGTGGTGACAGCTCAGAGCCTGGAGCCTGCTTCAGATTCTTTGGCTCCCTCTCTCTCTGTTCCTCCCCTGCTCACACTCTGTCTCTCTCTCTCAAAAATAAAACATTTTAAAAATTTAAAAATTAATAAATCTTTACATGTTAATATAATTTTTTAAAACTACACTTTAAAATATCTTGAGAAAGGTAGCATTGTTTTGCAGTTTTTCATATCTCTTTAGGATCTGGTTTAATGGGAGGCACCTGGGTGGCTCAGTTGGTTAAGTGTCTGACTTCAGCTCAGGTCATGATCTCATGGTTTGTGAATTTAAACCCTGTATCAGGCTCTGCTCAGAGCCTGGAGCCTGCTTTGGATTCTGTGTCTTCCTCTCTCTCTGCCTCTCCCCCACTCATGCTCTGTTTCTCTCAAAAATAAACATAAAAAAATAAAAAATTTAAAATGATCTGGTTTAATAGAAGACAGGTTTTCCTATCTGCCTCTGCCTTCAGTCTGTTACCATACACCACACTGATTGAAGGATATGATGAAAACTAACATCAATATGTAACTGAAAAACTCAGTGTTTTAAAACCATTTTCAGATACATGTAGATATTCTCATTTGATACTAAACCAAAATTGAACAACTATCATTGCAAGGTTAATTGAAATGTGGAAAGTAAAATTTTAGCAATATATTTTTTAGTCAGCTACATTCAAATCCAGTGATGTATCTTGCACTCTGAATGCACCTTTTACCCCATGCTTAATTTTGTGACATCAAACAACGGTCATCTGAAAAATACTAGTTTACGGACTTCTGCGAATTTTCCAAATGCTAACACCTTTTATTATATAATATCCCAAAATAGTATGTATTAATATGCCACCAATCTCAGAAGAAAAGTTAGTAATTATTGGGTAATGGTCACAAATTTTCCAAGATATTAATTTTTACCCCAAATCACAAAATTTAACATTGGTAACTCTCTACTTCACCTAATAATTTAAACATCAAAACAAATGAATTTCAAAAAATCACACTTGGAAAATTAAAAAAAATACTTTAATTACCCAAAACTGGGATTAGACAGCAAGGCCTGAGGGATAAACGCGCTAGCCCAGTCATCAAACAGGCCCTGCTGACTAGAAACTGAAATTAATTCAAGATGAATTGATAAAAGAAAAGGCTATTTTTTTTAAATTTACAGTCTGTACAGTAGTACAGTCATCTAAGCTATTTGAAAAAGAAAATAGCTATAAGTACTATTAACACAAAAGTTATGTAATCCTCATGTAACTCATTAATAGGGTATATTTCAGCAAATAATGGGCGGAAATTCAAGGAACTGAACAAAATTTGTCAAATCTATAGCAAAGTAACAGTGGTGTAGCCCTAAATACTTGTTATCAGCCTACACAAATATCAAAGTCTTTCTTTTAGGGATGAATTCTATTTTCAATCAAAATTGAAAAACGGACATTAAGAATTTATTGTGGTTGGGGCACCTGGGTGACTCAGTTGGTTGGGCATCCAATTTTAACATTAGGTCATGATCTCACAGCTCAGAAGTTGGAGCCACACATCAGGTCCTCTGCTGTCAGCACAGAGCCCGCTTTGCATCCTGTGTCTCGCTCTCTCTCTGCCTCTCCCCTGTTCATGTTCTATCTCTCTCAAAAATAAATAAAAATTTTAAAAATTTTATATATAAGAATTTATTGTGATCAAGACATTATATTAAGCACTACTTAAAAATGAAGGTATAAAAATATAGCTACATGCCTTTCCATTACTCAAAAGGCTATTCCTCTCTCTGCCCCTCCCCACTCACACTATCTCAAAAATGAATAAACGTTAAAAAAAATTTCTTGTAAAAAGCTGTTCCATTCTTTCTTGCCTTTATTGTCAACATTCTGCCTACAATGTTCTCTCACCAAATGTCTATGTCAAACAAGAAAATACCCTGCTGTTAAAGGAAAATCTTACACTTGTAACTAATGCACATACCCCATAGTAACTCTTTCAACTTTCTCTCTCCAGAAATAACCATTACCCAGTGTTTTCACTGTGTGTCATATGCATTTGTGGGAGGCAATCTCTAAGATGGTCCCAATAATTCCTACTTCCTGGTATTGATGCCCGACAGTAATCTTTCCCCTTCATTACAAGAAATAGAGACATGCTTCTAACAATGAATATGGTCAAAGTGATGAAAAGTCACCTCCAAGGTCAGGTTACAAAATGACTGTGGCTTCAATTCTGAGCACTCGCTCTCATTCTTTGCTTACTTGCCCTTGAGAAGCCAGCTGCCAAAATATTAGCAACTCGAAGGAAAGGCCCCCCACTCTCATGGTAAGGAACAGAGTCCCCAAGACATTAAGAGCCTGTGAGAAAATAAATTTGGCAACCCCCACGTGAGTCAGCTTAGAAGTGCATCTTTCAGCCCTGGTAGCATCTTGTAATGAGAGCAATCCCTGCTGACAGCCTGACTACAACCTCAAGAAAAACCTTGAAATAGAGGCAACAACCTGAGTTGCACATGAATTCCTGAACCACAGAAACTGTAGGACAAAAAATGTTTGCACTCTGTCTCTCAAAATTGAATAAGTGTTAAAAATTTTTTTAAAAATAGGGGTGCCTGGGTGGCTTAGTCGGTTAAGCGTCCGACTTTCGCTTAGGTCATGATCTCGCGGTTCGTGGGTTCAAGCCCCGCATCGGGCTCTGTGCTGACTGCCAGCTCAGAGCCTGGAGCCTGTTTCAGAGTCTGTGACACCCTCTCTCTCTGACCCTCCCCTGCTCACGCTGTCTCTCTCTCTCTTTCCTAGAAATAAATAAAACATTAAAAAAAATTAAAAAAAATTTTTTTTAAATAAATGTTTGCTATTTTAAGTATCAAAGCTTCAGTACAATTTGCTACACAGGAATACCTAACTAAAATATCTACTGTGTTTTCTAATTTTTACTGTATTTGTATGTATACATTAACAATAGTTTTGCTTTATGGGTTTTAAAAAATATTCTACAAACTCATTTCAATTTTTTTAATTCACAGTAGTTTTGAGCTTTGTCCATGATCTTATATGTATAGGTATACTTTACTCATCTTAATTGCTGCCTGGTATTCTGTATCATAATGAAATCATTTATTTTTCAACCACTCATTGGGGTAAAGATGGGTTGTTTATATATCATCATCATAACAAACATTATGGCAAGGAATGACGAGTGTACATGAATCCCTCTGCACATGCTTAAGAACTTTTTGAAATAGTATTGCTGTGTTGTACAATATGTGCATTCCAACTTGATGGCTCTTACCAAACTTCTCACAAGTAATGTTATCAACACAATTTTTACATGGATGTGAAAAACTTATTTCCCCACATCTCTACAAATATTATCAGAAGAATAAGTGCTCCAGAAACAGATGGGCAAATGATGATTAATAAAGGATGATTTAATAAAAGAATTAATGTTAAATGACGTGGGCAGGCTGTCGGGAAAACTCGGGGGATTGTTTGGCATCCTAGACCTGTGACCACTGCTGGCTCATAAGTGATGAGGAGCAGGAGCAGGAACTAGAGCAAGAAGTCTCATATGGTAATTGCCTTCAGAGAGGGTAGGAACTTCCGACCAAGGACAGCGCTCAGCCACTGACCAATCTGCAAGGAGTGAGTCTGGGAAATCAATGTCTGCATGCTACTCTTACTCCTCTAATCTCTACATTCCTCTAATCTCTTCTCAAGACTCCTTACTGATACACATTAAAAAGCATTGGAAAGGACACTCACCGATGTACTCCATATAGGTCAGTCACTTGGAGCAAGACTGAAAGTGTATCTGGAGGGAAAATGAGAAATATGATGAAATTCCATTCCTTACCTCACAGCAGTATCTATTCTTGTCCTTCATCTAGATGGAAAAATACACAGGTCTCTAAACAAAGGTAACACAGAAAATCCCTCATATAAATTAAGAAGCATGGTATGCTATCAATCTGGTTATGTTCTGACTTAGAACCAAAAATTGTACCTAACATCTATGGTCTTTATGTAAGATAATGAAGGTGATTTGTACACCTGTGATGCCATGAAATACCAAATTACAGGTAATACTTCTCAATGATGAAATTTTCCTTCCATTCCATGAATATGTGAATAATTCAACTGCAACACATATGTTGAGACTGGGTCTTAGATTCACTTCTATTGCCATTTATTGTCTCAGTCGAGGAGGCACCTCAAAGCAGATGGCAACCAAAAATTAGAATAAAGGAAATTATTTACAAATCTTAAGCATGGAGTAGTATAAACATTGTAAACAACAGGACAGTGTAGTATCCCAGGACTGTTATAACCTCTGCATCCCAAAGAGATAAGGATAGAGAGAGTAATAATAGGAAAGCATTAAAAGATAGATTTCCTCAAAAGATTCTTGAACTTGTACTCAAGGGATGAGATGATCCAGAGACAAGTGCACAGGAAGGGAACCAGAAGAATAATTTCCCTGAAATCACTCTCTCCTTACACTCTGATATGCTCCTTAATCCAAACAGATGATGGAGGAAAGGAAACTCACTGATGTACTTCTTACAGGACAGTTTCCTGAACAAAGAAGTAAGAGTGTATTAAGAGGGACAGACTGAAATTATTGGGCTCATCAGAATTTTTAAGATTTGGCAATCAAAAAAGTTTGACATAATGTTGTTGCTTTAATTAATAACCTTAGTGTGCAGTAAATCATACAGAAGATAATCACATGTTTTATAAGCATTCCAAGTTTGCTCACCTGGTATTTTTCCTATTTCCTTCATTCACTTTCACAATGTTTTCTTTTTTCTTATTAATATCACACTTTCACAATTCAGATGATGTATAACTTTTTCAGTCTTCCTGATTTTTTATGTGCCCCAGAAGTAACTCCCTACATGATTTATAGTTTATTGTGACATGTCAGCAAAAACAGTAACTAAGAACCACTATGACTTGATTGAATATATTGGCTGAAATCTGTCTACTGAAACACTGACTGACACGGGGCTCTATCCCATGACCCTGGGATCATGACCTGAGCCAAAATCAAGAGTAAGATACTCAACTGACTGAGCTACTCAGGCACCCCTAGATACATCTATATTCTGTATGACTTGTGAAACCTTATCACTGTAGAGGGATGTAATGAAATCTACTATCATAAGTGTGGACTTCTTTTGTAAGTTGTGGTTCTCTAAATTTCTGCTTTATATTTTTTAAGTGGACATAGTCAGGTGATACTCTATTTTAACTTTCTAAGCAAAAACAATGATGAATCTAAATAAAATTTTTATCCCTGTATAGATTATTTATAATATTAAAATTATATCAACTATCTGATTAATATTTATGTTTTAAACCACTCCAGGACCACCTGGATGGCTCAGTGGGTTAAGTGTCTGACTTCGGCTCAGGTCATGATCTCATAGTGTGTGGGTTTCGGCCCGGTGTCGGGCTCTGTGCTGACAGCCAGTTCAGAGCCTGGAGCCTTTTTCAGATTCTGTATCTCCCTGTCTCTCTGATCCTTCCCTGTTCATGCTGCCTCTCTCTCTCTCTCTCAGAAATAAATAAAACAAAAAAAAAAAAAAATTAAACCACTCCATCCATATTTCAATCTTTTTGTATACTTAACATTTTATGAGTGTATCTGTTATAAACTGCATTTTGTCAATCTTTTTTTCTTGAATACTACACATGCTTTATTCAAAGAATCTTTGTAGAGATTTCTGAACCTGTTTCAATGAGGAAAGAAGCCCTTCTCTGAAACCAGTTACTAAAATGTAAATTAATATGATTGCCTACCAAACACATACACTGTTTACAAGTAATTTTTAGCCCCTATTTTCGTTATGGTGATCATCAGGGAGAAAAAAAATTTTCCTAAGCCACTCAGCTGCAAGGGCAGGCAGTGTGGGACTTCCCCTCAGTGATACTGTTCCACCCTAGAAAAAAGACCTTTCAGGCTCATTCCTGGTACCCAAGGCAGCAGCAATGATGAGGGAGCATGGGGCAACCTGAGGGCAAAATACAGGCTGGCATTACATGCCCCCATCCTGGTTGGAATATGTGTGGCATTCCTCAGACACTCCTGGCTCCCCAAGAACAAAGGAAAGGGGTTTAAGTGCTAGCCATGGTGATGTGGGAAACTAAGGCAAATGAAAACTTTAATTCCCTTCCTGCCTGCACTCCACTGACAAGTCCTTGAAACGGGCAGGGATCTCCTTCTAGCCTCAAGGAGAACCTTAGCTTAACATTTTCCCAACCTCGAGGATCCTGTAAGTCTACTTCCTTTACCTCAGCTACCCCAAGATATGTGTTGGCAACCATTCTGCAAGCATATGGCCCCCTGATGTGCATCTGAAGAGTCGCATGACTGTGGTTTTACTAAACAGCAATAAATGGTGAAACTTGCATCCAAAATTCCTTAGACATACTCTTTCCCTGACCCTCTCTCAACCTCAACCTGAGTGTATTACCCCATCATGACCCCAATGCAGCTCTTCCTGCCCACAGGTCCTGTCCCTGTGCTTTCATAAAATCATCTTTTATTTTCACCTTTTTACACCAAAGATGTCTTCAAGAATTCTTTCTTGACCATCAGCTCTGGACACCACAAGCCCCCCATCACCCCAAAACTTCATCAGCAAATCTTTCCTGCTACCTCCTGATGGCCAAAGCAGCCAAAGGTGTAAAACTCATTGGTTCATAGATGGCTAGATCTTCAAGTACTTTTCCTGTTGAGCTCCACCGGGCACTTAATTAAATTGACAATGAAAGCTGGGAGGACTTCAGGCTGTATTTCTGGGAAGCAGGGATAATTCTATTAATCCAGAGTGGCCTCATGTTCCTCTTCAGTCTTTGCACTTTTTTGTATTTCACAAAAGATCTGGTCATGGCCCGACCACCAGCCTGTAGCACTGATTCTTCCTCCCCTGGAAATGGCCTGTGAGTTGAAGCACCTCCTAGACGCTCCAGGTTCTCTCAGCGAGGCAAAGCTGTGCAGTGAGGAAGATCATCATGCCCGTAGGCCAGCCTTGTTGACCTTTTTGAATCCTTTCTAAGAAAGTTGGTCTTTCAATGGAAACAATGAGTCCATTTATATGTAATGCATATTTAATTTATATTTAACACCTGTAGGATTTATTGATGCCATTTATTTTGTCCCCAAATAATCTTTGATTCCTTTTTCCTTCCTTTGAAACTAATTTTTCCATCTTGCTGCATTATTCTTTCCATTACTTTAAAACATATACATTCCATTTCTAGTCTTTTAGTGCTTTCTCTGGAAATGTGTGCATGCATATTTAAGTTAATTCTAAAGTGGACTAATACATTTCCTCTCCTCCTAGATCATATATATATATATATATTGCAGAACACATTAATTCTTTAACCATCCACTCAGTTTTAGATCCTCCTTCAGTTGTGAATAACATTTTCATTGAATGCATTATCCTACGCTGTGCTTTCATGGGTCGGTTTTTGTTTTTGTTTTTGTTTTGTTTTTTTGGCAAATTGAGAATCATATTCTGCTGGCCTTTGGCTTCCATCACTGCTGTTGAGAAGTCCACCAAAACCTCACTGGCTCCTCTTCTAAGTATGATTTCTCTTCAAAGGTATCCTACATGGTCTCACTTTTAAATATCAATACTTTCATTGACATAAGCCTAGTATACAATTTCCTTTTATTTCTCTTACTTGGATGTTTAAGATTTCTTAAATCTTTAGACACTACCCTGAATTTTTTAAAAGTAATCCTACTAGTACTCTCTCTTAGTATGTCCTTTTATTCTTTCTCTGCTCTATCTCTTCCTATTCTGTTAGCCTCATTAAAGGATAACTCCCCTATTCTAAACATGGAATGAACAGCATTATTCCTCTTACCTCTGAATGAAGGACCCTTAAAATATAAAAATACAAAAACAAAAACAACTTATTAAGGCAGAATAAAACAGAAAAGAAAAAAACAATTATGTTGACACGTGATTGTCCCCCTTCATTTAGTTCTGATGTAAGGAAAATATTCCTGGCACAAAAAGAAAAAATAAACAAACAAAAATGTCCAAAGCTTCATTCAACTCTACTACATTATGAAGAATGTCAGTACTGAAGATTGGTGATCATTTTTGTGGCTGCTTAGGTTAAAAGCATGGTTAGAGGGGCTCCTGGGTGGCTCAGCTGGTTAAGTGGCTGACTCTTGATTTTGGCTAAAGTCATGATCTCATAGTCTGTGAGTTCAAGCCCCGCTTCAGGATCTGGGCTGACAGTGCAGATCCTGCTTGGGATTCTCTCTCTCCCTCTCTAAATGCTCCTACCTGGCTTGTGTTCTCTCTCTCTCTCTCAAAAATCTGTGAAAGAAAGAGTATGCTTAGAATCAGAGTCATATATTGTCTACTCAAAGGAGGAAGAGAACTAAAATCAGGTGTTCTTATGATGATTAACACCAGAAGTGTACACTACATTTTAGGTGCTTGCTGAGTACTGTCATGGCTATTGGCATCAAGGGGAAGGGTTTACTATCAAAGATAATCAAATGTACTGTGTAAAACCAATCCTATTTTACATTTATATAAGTATAACTCTTATAATTACATAAAAATGGCTAAATGATAATGTTATGCTAGCCTGTTTTATATTTAAGATCTAAAGCATCACCTAATTTAGGAAATGAGCTGATGTCAAAAGGAGAAATCTCATTCTAAAGTAACAGATGTAAGGATATTACAGGTTCCAAACTAAATTTTCTCTCTAAAGACAAAATAGTCTTGCAGACATGAAGCAATCAAAGTTTACTAGCAGGAGATAATCACTATAATGATATGTTTATTACAGAGAAAGAAGAACTAAGTTCAAGAGGTAGAAGAAATGGTGGTGAGAAAAGAACTCTTTAAAACTTATTGCTGGGGCGCCTGGGTGGCTCAGTTGGTTGCGTGTCTGAGTTCGGCTCAGGTCATGATCTCACGGTTTGTGAGTTCAAGCCCTGTGTTGGGCTCTGTGCTGACAGCTAGCTCAGAGCCTCGAGCCTGTTTCAGATTCTGTGTCTCCCTCTCTCTCTGACTCTCCCTTGCTCATGCTGTCTCTCTCTCTCTCTCTCTCAGAAATAAATAAAACATTAAAAAATTTAAAAAAAAACTTATGGCTAAGATTAATTCCTTTCAATACTTACTGTATTAAATAAATGAACAAAAACAGAGAACCTCAGGCTAAATTGCATATAATTATAAATAGGAGGTGGTGTGTTTGTATGTGTCTGTGTGTACACTAGTGTGAATGTTGCTTTCACTTAAAAGTGTGTTGCAATTGATGAGGCAAGCTGAGGGCAATGCACAAGCTAGCACACCTCTTCTCCCCACTCCCTGCACCCCTAGATGGGATATGTGTGATATTCCTGAGGCACTCCTGGCTGCCCAAGGACAAAGGAAAGGAAAGAAAACAAACGGTTAACCAATAGAGATCACAGTCCTGCAGGACAGGAGTCTCCATCAGTTTACAAATATCTTAGTAGGGGCGCCTGGGTGGCTTAGTCGGTTAAGCGTCCGGCTTTTGCTTAGGTCATGATCTCGCGGTTCGTGGGTTCGAGCCCCGCGTCGGGCTGTGCTGACTGCCAGCTCAGAGCCTGGAGCCTGTTTCAGTCTGTGACTCCCTCTCTCTCTGACCCTCCCCTGCTCACGCTGTCTCTCTCTCTCTCCTAGAAATAAAATTAAAAAAAATTAAAAAAAAATTCTTAGTAAATTACAAGTAAAAGGTAGTCTTAACAATACCTCATCTCCAGAAACCTATAGACCCAGTTTCCTGGAGCTCCAACATCACTGTCTCTCCATAATGATGTGGAGAACACAGACAAGAAGGCAATGACAGGTAAAATTAAACTTCCTTCTAGCCTGCAGCCCACTGACAAATACTTGAGGCAAATACAGAGTATAGTATTTTCCAGGAACTCCCCCCGCTACTGTCCAAATGTTAATACCTTACTAGAGGGAAAAACAACCTTAGCTTGACAATAGTAAGGCCTCGGTATCTTAGGAGTCCCCTTTAGCAGATCAAAGTTCCTCCAGAGGCCTCCCTTTTGTCTTTAAATCTCCCAACTCCATAGTATATAACCAGTCACTCTTTACACCCCAGTACAGTTCTTCCTGCCCAAGGGTCTGGTCCTTGTACTTTAATAAAATCACCCTTTACACCAAAGATATCTTCAAGAATTCTTTCCTGGCTGTCAGTTCCAAACCCCAACACCCCAAAATCTCATCACAATCTCTTAACTAGTTTCTGGAGTTCATCCTGCAAATGGCTAAATTTTGTAAAGTAATATTCTGTATCCATTTATGTTTCTTTCACCTCTGTCCTATTAATGTAACGAGTGATACTGATTGATTTTAAAGGCTTATCCAACTATCCATTTCTCAGATAATCTATACCTGAAAACTAAAGCAAAAAAATTCAGGGCACAATGTTTCACCAAAGAAATTCTTCTAAACACTTATTTGAGAAATAATGAAATAATTATTGGAAAAAAAAACATTCCAGATATTAGAAAATACGGGATATTTTGGGGCGCCTGGGTGGCTTAGTCGGTTAAGTGTCCGACTTTCGCTTAGGTCATGATCTCACGGTTCATGGGTTCGGGCCCCGCTCGGGCTCTGTGCTGACTGCCGGCTCAGTCTGTGACTCCCTCTCTCTCTGACCCTCCCCTGCTCATGCTGTCTCTCTCTCTCTCCTAGTAATAAATAAAAAAATTAAAAAAATTTTAAAAAAAAGAAAATACGGGATATTTTCCAACTCATTGTATGAAATCAGCAAAATATTATTTTGCACTTAACAAATTTATTTATAAGGAAACAAAATTACATGAAGACAAAAACCTAAACTTAACTAAAGAACAAAAAAATGTCCAGAAATACATAAAAAAGATTAAAGTATGGACTGAATTTTATGGAGATTTATAACATCTAAGTGAGTTATCATATAATTTCTCTTATTCACTCTATTCATTTGGCTTATGCTCTCATGGAATCTTTTAATAAACTCAATTTCTCGATGAAGATGATCCATTCTATGTTTCCAAATGTATTACAGAGAATTCTGAAAAGTAATCACTTCCCATTTTTCCCATGCTTCCTGCCTGCATTATCTTTTTCCATATTTGTAATCCTTACCTTTTATTGTGAATTAAATTAGGGACAAGTTTGTCTATTTTGGAAATTATTGTGAAAACTTAGGGTTTTAATTTACTTTAATTTAATTTAATTTAAAATTACTTATTTCTATTTTTCTCTTCATGATATCATTAATTTCTGTGCTTTGAATTATTTCATTCCTTGTACTTTCTCTTATCTGATTTTCTTTTCTAACGTTTCAACCTTGGATTTTTATTTTCATTTTGCCTTCTTTATTGTTAAAATGTTTAAGGCTTAGAATACACCTCTGCCCACTTATGTAACTATGCTCCAAAGACTTTAATATATACTATTTTAAGTGTGATTATTTATTGAGAAATTGGGGATTTTTTTGTGTTTCTTCCTTCACACAAGAGATGCTTAACAGAAGTCCCCAATGATCACTTCAAAGGAAAATCTCTTTTTATTTATTTATGTTCATAATTCATTTTATTTAATGTAAGGAATTGTTTTTAACATTTCCATTTTAAGGTACTTACTAAAATTTGTTTTATAAGCAAATATATGATCAATATTTTTGAAACTTCCCATGTGTTATGTATAAAAATTATTTTCTCTATTATCTGGGTAAATTTTTAATACATCATTTTAATATATATTAAAATTTTAATATATATCCATAAAATCTAACATATTGTTTAAATTGTTTAGGTTTTTCATGTCTCTGCCCACTCCCACCCCCTGATTTCTTAGTTTACTTGTTGTGTCTTGTAATGAATGGATTAAATTTCTAGTTATCAGCATGTATTTGTTGATGTGTCCATTGATCTGTTATAGCTTCTGTTTTGTAAAACTGGTTGTTCTATCACTGGATGCATATGCATAGTTGTCATATCCCTTTATTATAACTGTCAGATTACAATCCTTTTAAAAATGCTCTTCTTTAAGAAAACTGAAAAATAAATATTTAGAAATTAAACAACACACTCCTAGTCAAACAACAGGTCAAAGATCAAATCAAAGGAGAAAATGGAAACAATCTTCACAAATATGAAAAACAAAACATAAACAAAAACAAAAACCATACCACTAACAATGGGATATAGCAAAAGCTGTAGCAAGAGTTAATTATAGACCAGTAAAAACTTGCATTAAAATGTAAAAAAAAAAAAATCTCAAATAAAAAACCTAACTTTAACCAAACAGAAGTATAAAAGAACAAATTCAGCAAAACAGTAGCAAAAGGAATAAAATAATAAAGATTATGGAATTCAAGATTCCCTACAAATGAAATAAACACCAGAAAAAATAGAAAAGTTCAACAAAATTGTGAGTTCCCTTTATGCGGTAAATAAAACTTTTCCAGGAATAATAAAAAGGACTCCGGCAAAATCAGAAATAAAAAAGGAGAGGGGCGCCTGGGTGGCTCAGTCAGTTGAACATCCGACTTCAGCTCAGGTCATGATATCACGGTCCATGGGTTCCTCAGGCTCTGTGCTGACAGCGCAGAACCTGGAGTTGCTTCGAATTCTGTGTCTCCCTTTCTCTCTGGCCTCCCCTGCTCACACTCTCTCTCTGTCTCTCAAAAATGAATAAACATTAAAAAAGATTTTTTTAATAAAAAAGGAGAAATTATAATTGATGCCATAAAAATGAAAGCAATCATAATACTATTAATACATGTATGACCAAAAAATGGATAATCTAGCAAAAATGAATATATTCCTTATACACAGAACATAACAATCTGGAATGATGAAAAAGTTAAAAATCTCAACATACCACCAATAACAAGTAAGGATACAGAATAATAAAAAACATTCTAAAAACGAAAAGTTAATGGAACACAGGGCTTTACATGTGAATTCTACACATATTTAAAGAAAATTATCATCATTTCTTAAACTGTTCCCAAAAATAGAGAAGGAGAGAACAATCCCAAGCTTATTCTATGAGGACAGCATTACCCTTACATCGAAGCCAAATAAGGTCACTAGAAAAAAAGGAAAACTACCGGCTAACATTCAACATTCTGTGTAAATATGGAGGCAAAATTCCTAAACAAAACTACTAGTAAATTGATTTTAATACATCAAAATGATGATACACCGTTGATGAAGGAGTGTGGGGCAAGCTGAGGGCAAATTACAGGATGGCAGCCCCCCCCCCCCAAGTGGAATATATGTGACATTCCTTGGACATTCCTGGCTTCCCAAGAACAAAGGAAAGGGTTTGATGCTTGCCCATGGTGATGTGGGAAACTAAGGCAAATGAAAAATTAAATTCCCTTATTGCCAATAGCTCGCTGACAAGTCCTTGAAACTGGCAGTGACCTTCCTCTAGGAGCTCAGCTGCCTGGATAATGACACTTTGCTGGGGTCAAAAGAGAACCTTAGCTTAACATTATCCCAACCTCACAGATCCTGTAAGTCTACTTCCTTTCCTGTAAGTCTACTTCCTTTATCCCAACTACCCCAACATATATGCTGGCAATCATACTCCAAGACTATGGCCTCTGATATACATCTGAAGGGTCTCATGACTAAAATTTCATTAAATGATAATAAATCGTTTCCCTAGCAACAGGTAGCCTCCTGAAGGTCCTGGAAACCTTGCTTCCAGAATTCCTTGGAGACTTACTCTATCCCTAACCCCTTCCCACCCTGAGGATATATAATCAGTTACTCATTAGAACTACCCCAGTGCAGCTCTTCCTGCCCATGGATCCTGTCCCCATTCTTTAATAAAATCCCCTTCTTGCACCAAAGATGTCTTCAAGAATTCTTTCTTGGCCATCTGCTCTGGACCCCATGAATCCCCCATCACACCAAAACTTCATCACCATGATCAAGTAGAATTTATAGGATCCTAAGCAAGCAAGGATGCTTAAAAATGTACAAACAAATGTAACACACATTAACACGGTAAAGGATAAAAATCATATAATCATCTTAATAGACAAAGCCAACAACCTTCCATGATAAAAATGTTCAACAAACTAGGTATTGAAGGAATGTAACTCAATATCACAAAGGCTGTATATGATAATCCCATAACTAAGATAAAATTCAATGATGAAAAACTGAAAACTTTTCGTCTAAGATAAAAAAGACAAGTATGGTCACTCTAGCAACTTGTATACAATGTGAAAATACCTGTCCTATCCAGAACAATTAGGCAAGAAAAAGAAACAAATGTAATTCATACATAAAGAAATAAAATTTTTTGTTTCCATATAACACCATCCAGTATACAGAAAATATTAAAGATACAACAAACAAAATTGTTAGAATCAACAAGTGCAATAAATTTTCTTTTAACACAATAAACATTCAGGGAAATCAAGTGATATTCCAGAAAGGTGCCAAGAATGCCCAATGTGGAATGGAAAGTCTCCTCAAGAAATCACATGGGAAAACTGGATATCCATATGCAAATGAATGAAATTGGTCCTTTATGGTATGTACACCGTACACAAAAACTAACTCAAAATGAATTAAAATCTGAAATATAAAACCTGAAATGGTATAACTCCTAGAAAAAATAGAGGTGAAAGCTTCATGACATTGGTTTTATCCATCATTCCTTGCACAGGACACAGGAAACAAAGGCATCGAGAACAAAAATACACAAGTGGGACTGTATCAAGCAGAAAAATTTTCTGTACCAGACAGGGAATGGCCAACAGAGTGAAAAGGAAATCTAGGGAATGGAAGAAAATATTTATAAACTATATATCTGAGAATGGGTTAGTTCCAAAAATATTATTGGTACTCCTATATCTCAGTAGCAGAACACTGATAATCTAATTACAAAATTGGTGAATAATTTGGATACGCATTTTTCACAGACAGACATTAAAATGGTCAATAGGCATATGAAAAGATGCTCAACATCTCCAATCACTAACAAAATGCAAATGAATACAACATTGAGCTCACACATGGTAAGATGGCTAATATAGAAAATAGAAGACATAACAAATGCTAGTGACAGTATGGTGAAAAAGGAAGCCTAGTACATTGTTCTTGTCACTGCAGACTAGAACAGACATGATGGAAAACAGCATGGATGTGCCACAAAAATATATTCTGAGAAATACTATATGATACAAAATTTTCACTTTGGGATATTTACCCAAAAGAAAGGATGTTAGGATATCAAGGAGGTAGTTTTACTTTCATATGCATTCCAGAATTTTTTATAGAGGTTCCAACAACCTAAATTTCCATTGCTAGGTAAACAAATAAAATGGGATATTATTTAGTTATGTAAAGGAAGAAGATCCTGTCATATGTGATAACATCTTAAGAACATAAGTGAAATAGGCCAGTCACAAAAGGAAAATTACTGCATGGTTCTACTTCTATGAGGCATCTACAGTAATCAAACTTACAAAGGCAAAAGGTAGAGTGGTGGTTGATAAGCACTGAGGAAAAGGGAAAATAAAGAGCTGCCATTAAATGAGTGTAAAATTTTAGTTACAAAAGATAAAGTTCTTGAGAGATACTGTCCAATATTCTGCTTATAGTTAAAAATGTTGTACTATCCACTGAATTTATTAAAAGGGCAGATTCCATGTTATGTGTTTTTCAGTATGACAACAAAATTGCTCAACAAACAATGGTACATGTAACAGAGCATATAAAGAAACGTGTATACAAGATGTTGCATAGAGTGCTAGTTATTCATTTCATCACAGTAGTGTTATTACAGAGACTAAATGTCTTCACCACACTGTACTACAAATAATACACTCAGAAAACACATACATATTGAATATATTTAAAGAATGGTAAACTTTCATTGCATCTAGGTACTCTTATTTCAATGGATGAAATAGCTAAAAACGGTGTGGAGATTCCTGAAAAAAAATTAAAAATTACCCCCCATGACCCAGCAAGAGCAAGCACTACTAGGGACTTACCCAGGGGATATAGGAGTGCTGATGCATAGGGGCACATGTACCCCAATGTTTACAGCAGCGCTTTCAACAATAGTCCAAATCATGGAAAAAGCCTAAATTCCCATCAATTGATGAACAGATCAAGAAGATGTGGTTTAGAATGGAATACTACTTGGCAATGAGAAAGAATTAAAGCATGCCTTTTGTAGCAATGTGGATGGAATTGGAAGGTATTATGCTAAGTGAAGTAAGTGAGTCAGAGAAAGGACAGACATCATATGTTTTCACTCATATATGGATATTGAGAAACTTAACAGAAGACCATGCGGGAATGGAAGGGGAAAAAAATAGTTACAAATAGGGAGGGTGGCAAACCAGAATAGACTCTTAAATACAGAAAACAAACTGAGGGTGGATGGCAGGGGTGGGGGGGAATGCGTGATGGGCACTGAGGAGGGCACTTGTTGTGATGAACACTGGATGTTATATATAACCCAATTTGACAATAAATTATATTTTTAAAAAAGAAATAGGTACAAATTTGTATATAACACACCATGAAAATAAACATTTATAAAAGATGTTTCAGAGAATGCTACCTATTCCTTGCATCAAGAGAGTGCGGTTTCAGTGTGTTTATCACACTATAGTATACGTAATATAGTTTATCACAAAATATGCATATAGCTTTTTCTCAGAATGCTACTTGTGTTAGTAAATCAGAACATTGATACTGCAATTAAAGACTGTGCTGAACACACTATGGTATATGGAATAAACTATGATATTTGTAACAAGTATACAGAGAAACAACAAGAAAAGACAATGGATTCAAGATATCTGTTAACAATTAGAGTTTATCAGTTTAGATTGAAAAGAAAGCACAAAACTCACCTGTCCAATAAATACTTATAGTAGCAAATTTTGAAATCTAGATGTCCCTCAATAAATGAGTGGATAAATACATTATTAAATATACTATCAAGTAAGGAATGAACCAGAATTCATGAGTAACAAGAAAAAATGACCAGATAACTAAAGCATAATAAAGAATAACTGTAAGTCTGTGTATGCACATGATTATAAACAGAAATTCATGAAAAACCAGTTGGAAGATAAACTTCTATGAAGAGAAGAGGAAAATTAAAGAGGCTGTGGTTGGTTGGACTTCCCCCTTTTACTCTAATTTTTCTACATTTTAACTTTTATCAAAAAAAAAAAAAATACACTGAGCCTACATGGTTCAGTCAGGTAAGCGTCCAACTCTTGATTTCAGCTCAGGTCATGATCTGATGGCTCGTAAGTTTAAGCCCCACATCGGGCCCTACTCTTACAGTAAGGACTCGGCTTGGGATTTTTCTCTCTCTCCCTTTCTCTCTGCCACTCCCATGCTTGACCCCCCCCAAAAAATAAAGAAATAAACTTCAAAAAATGAAAGAAAATATGCACACACGTTAAGAAAAAAGAAACCACTTCAAAAGGCATGTTACACTCTCCTTTCAGGATTTCACAGAAGCTAGTTTTTTCTCTTCTCAAATTTAATTCTTCCAGACTAGATAATCCTTACCTTACAACTCTGCTTTCACACTTCAGCCTGCAGACCATTCGGATCCTTTTATTCATATGATAGCTTCTATTTCCCAAGATGATCACGAAGCATTAGAAAGTGCAGAAAAGAACACAACTGAAATGACAAACAAAATTAATATCTCAGTAACTGTTGTAATTCTATTTTCAACCTATTTCTTCATTACAAACTAGTCTTCAATGGCTTGAAGTATGAGTATATATAAAATATACACACAGTACCACGTGTTAGTGTTTTATTTTAGAAAGGAGTAAGGAATAGTATCTATTTTTTTTTAATGTTTAAACTTTTACTTTTGAGAGAGAGAGAGAGAGAGAAAGAAAGAAAGAAAGAAAGAACGAAAGAAAGAGAAAGAAAGAAAGAAAGAAAGAAAGAAAGAAAGAAAGAAAGAAAGAAAGAAAGAAAAGAAAAGAAAGAAAGAAAAGAAAAGAGAGAGAGAGAAAGGTCAGAAAGAGAGGAAGACACAGAATCCGAAGCCAGGTCCAGGCTCTGAGCTGTCAGCACAGTCCGGCTCAGGGCCCAAACTCATGGACAGCGAGATCATGACCTGAGCTGAAGTTGGACGCTTAACCAACTGAGCCACCTAGGTGCCCCTCAAGTTTTAGTTTGAAGTGTCATTTCACATATGTATGTTTAATGGACATATAAAACATACAAAGAATATGTTAAGTAATATAGGAGCCTTAACAGTAAAGGGACCAGTTTGAAGCTAGATATAATTATAGAGGCACAAGCAAATATTCCTTACTTGTTTCCATTACAAAACACCAACTGGCTTCTAGTTTAACAAGGTGGATTGAATACTGATAGAATAATAGACTCCTACACTCTGAATAATAGGGGTAGATCCTTTAAAAAGCCATTATACAAAAATAAGGATGTCACTGAAAATATACTAGAAAGATATTAGGTAGGACAAACACATACACACTAGAGTAACAGTGAGGAACACAGCAATGGCACACGGAAGCTAGCAGAAAACCAGGGGCTAAATTACAAAAAGAATGAAATTGTCTTCTAATATATCATATTGTCGTTGTTAAAAATGCCACAACACCTATTGGTTTTGTGATGTTTTCTATTTGTATTGTAGTTATTGAGTATTCACAAAATTGGACATGTTTTATATTAATTTGGGTATCTTTTACAATAAATATATACCATAAATACCATGAGAAAATGTTGATAATTCAAATACAAAATAGCGGGGCACCTGGGTGGCTCAGTCGGTTAAGCATCAGACTTCGGCTCAGGTCATGATCTCACGGTTCGTGGGTTCGAGCCCCGCATCAGGCTCTGTGCTGACAGCTAGCTCAGAGCCTGGAGCCTGCTTCAGATTTTGTGTCTCACTCTCTCTCTGACCCTCACCTGTTCATGCTCTCTCTCTCTCTCTCTCTCTCTCTCTCTGTCTCTCAGAAATAAGACATTAGAAAAAATTTTTTAATACAAATTAGCTCCTTCTTAACAAAAATTGCAGAATGTGAAAAAAAACCTCAACAACTTAATCTAGATATCTTTTATCTTTTTTGATGGGGTTTTGGAGTGATGTGGGTATGGAGCTGGTATCAGGCCAAGAAAGAGTTCTTGACAGGCCTTTGGTGTAAAAAGGTGATTTTCTTAAGGCAAGGGGACAGAACGCCCAGGCAGAAAGAGCTACACTGGCTTAGTGAAGACTGACTGTGGAGCTGGGGGAGGTAAAGACAAGAACAAGTTTCCAAAGAGATTTTCATATGCTAAAGAGGACTCACAGGGTCCTGGAGGCCTAGCTATTGTCAAGCTAAGGTTGTTTTCCCTCTAGTAAGGCATTAACATTAGGGCTGCAGGGGCTTCCTGGAGAAATGTTATGCTCTGTATTTGCCTCAAGTATTTGTCAATGGGCTGCCGGTTATAAGGAATTTTGATTTTCCCTGCCATTGCCTTCTTGCCCTTGTTCCCAACATCACTTTGGAGGGCAAGGTGATGTGGGGACTCCAGGAAGCAAATCTCTAGGTTTCTGGACATTAGGCTATTGACAAGATTGCCTTTTTTCTTGTAACTAACTAAAGTATTTGTAAACTGATGGAGACTCCTGTCCTGTATGACTGTGATCTCTATCAGTTAACCATTTGTTTTATTT
Organism: Proteles cristata cristata; assembly: GCA_017311185.1. Classification (NCBI taxonomy): domain Eukaryota; kingdom Metazoa; phylum Chordata; class Mammalia; order Carnivora; family Hyaenidae; genus Proteles; species Proteles cristata. The sequence continues at coordinate 37,470 of JAESUZ010000100.1, forward strand.
CCTTTCCTTTGTTCTTCTGCAGGAGTGCCTGAGGAATATCACACATGCTGGGGCAGGGGAGGGGGGCACAATGTTTGTGGGGTGTCAGCTTGCCTCATGCTTCCTCATGACTTTTGAGTTGCATATTTCTATGATAATATATTCTAGTATTAGTCTCAGGCCTCGAATGAGTATGTGATTGTGAAATTCTCTCTTTAAACAATTATATATACATACCTTATACATCCACTTAAAGGTATTATTTCTTCATATACTAATACCAACCTTCACACATAGATGCTTTGTTTTTGGAATTGGAATTTTATTGATATTCTCAATAAACTGAAATAACAGATTCTTAGGAAAAATTCATTATTGGTATAGATTTTAGGATTCATTTAGTTTAAAACTTCATTAGAAATCACAAAGGATATTTTCAGTCGTACTCTTGAAAGATGGTCTAAGAAGCTGATTAAACGACAAAGTGACTTGCCCTACCTTTGAAGAAGTTCCTAATTGTTACAAATTTATTGTTTCTATTAGGAAAAGAGTTTCTTTCCTCTTCTTCATAGAACAGTTTTCTCAAAGTGAGGTTACCACATTCCAGAGTATGTATGTCATGATCAATTGAAATAAGCTACTAAAACATTTATATATCTTTTAAAAACGAACCAGAAAATGAAAGATTACCACTGGGAATAGCAGATTAGGACCTCGCAAAATCATCACCTTAATAAATTAAAAATAACACAGATAGAATTGTCATAGTAAATTTGTTGAGAATTATGGAAATAAAACAAAGCCTTGCAATAATTTGAGAGAATATATTAATGAAATAGCTGAATCTCAGTAATAACAGGGAAATTTTTGGCACTATAACTTGCTCTATTCTCTCATCTCCCATTCCTCAAATGTGTGTTAACCTTGAAAATAAACAATCTTTCACTATGAAAACAAGTAGCTTGATAACTAATCGAATGGGAACTGAGATAGAGCTCTTTCAAAAGTGCATTACTAGAGAATGATCATTACTTAACCAATCTGGTGGTTTCCTAGAAGACCTCATACCAAGGCCTCATTTTCTTTGACCTGAATCAAGTCTTGCCTGGTGAGAAAAACTATTACCTAGGATCATTTGTAAAAATATAATGAGTACCAATGTTTTGTTACCACAGCAGCCTCAGGCCCAGGATAAGAACTGATGTAAACAGGCTAAATAAAAAGCTTAAAATGAAGCCCTGGGGAAAGAGATGTCCATAGGGGACTTATTGTTAGGAATACAAGACATTTGCCAGCAACAAAGCCAACTGAATAGAACAGAGTAGAAAAAAAGAAAAAAAAAAAGCACAATTGGGAAAATTCAGTAAACTAGTAAAAACAGCAAAAATAACAATGAACGCTGGAGAGAAAAAAAATTATTTCTAGAGTTGCTAAATTATATAAAATGTCTGGTGTTGAACAATAAAACTAATATGCAAATGAACAAGATGGCACATAGTATAAAAAATTTTAAGAGAAACTGTCCCTAAGGAAGACAACCCATTGGAATTAGTAGACTAAAACTAAATTGGCTACTATTCATTCAAAGAACTATCGGGAAGCAAGATTAAAGAACTAATGAAAAGTGTGAAAATTTTGTCTCACTGGAGAATAAATATAATATATAATATTATATATATATAAAATATATAATTATAATATAGTTTATAAATAAAATATACACATTATTATTTTTAAAAGATTCAAAGAGAGGTACCTGGGTTGCTCAGTCAGTTAAGCATCTGACTCTTGATTTTGGTTCAGATCATGATCTCATGGTTCATGAGTTTAAGCCCCACATTGGGCTCTGAGCTGACAGCATGGAGCCTGCCTGGGATTCTTACTCTCCCTCTCTGTCTGCCTCTCCCTTGTTCTCTCCCTGTCTCTCAAAATAAATATATAAGCTTACAAAAGAAAAGACTCAAAGAGAAATTCTGGAGTTGATATAAACAATAACAAATGAAAAATCACTAGAAGTGCTTGACAACAGAACTGAGCAGGCAAAAGAAAGAAAAGGTGAATTTGAGGATAGGTCAGTAGAGATCACTGTATCTTAACAAAAAGAGTAACAAAAACAAAATATTTTGAAGAGCTCAAGAGATCTGTGACACATATAAGCATTCCAAAAGAGGCACAACTAGAGACATAGGAGTAGAGCAAGACAAGAGGAAAAAATGTGTATTTCAAGAAACGATAACTGAAACCCTCCTGAATGTGATCAAATACATCTATTTACTGACCTAAGCAGCTCAACAAAATACAAGTAGAATGAATTGAAACACATCCTCACAGTCACATATTAGAATCAAACTGATGAAGGATGAAGAGAAAATCTTGAAATCAGCATGAAACGAGTGATTCATCATGTACAAAGGATACTCAACGAGATTAATAGCTGATTTTTCATCAAAACCCATATGGACCAGAATGTAGGGATACAACAGTTTCAAAGTTTTAAAGAAAAGGACTTTAACTCTAGAATTCTATATGAAGTAAAACTATCCTTAAAAATTTTGAGGAAAAAAAAAGATATTTGTAAATGAAAGAATTTGTCACTAACAGACTTTGCCTAAAAGAAATACTAAAAGGAGTCCATCAGGCTGAAGTATGTAGACCCTGGACAGTAACCTGAATATACATGAGAAATTAAGAGTACTAATAAAGGTAACTACAGGCATATCACTTAGATCTTGTGGTTTACATTCTAAAAACCTCAATGAAAGTAATATCACAATAAACTAATTCAAATGAATATTTTTTTTTGTTTTCCAGTGCATATAAAAGATATTTTAACACTAATACCATATCCTCTTAAGTGTGCAATAGTATTACATCTAAATGAACAAAGTACAACACAACCTTGAATAACAGGGATTGGAAATGTTTATTCTTGCTTATATGCAGATGTTTTTCAATAAAGAGAGTAATGTAAATATTTACTCATCATTATTTTCATAATAACATTTTCTTTCCTCTAGCTTACAAGAAGCATATAGTATGTTATACATATAACATACAAAATACATGTTAACTGTTAATGTTATTGATAAGACCTACAAAAAAATTAGGCTATTGATTATGTATCTGGGGAATCAAAAGTTATACATAGGTTTTTGAATGTGCAGGAGGTCTGTGACCCTAATCTTGGTGTTGAATAAATGTGTAGTGAATATACCTTGATTAAAAACTAATTCATTACCAAAAAATAATACCAATACTAATTTATTACTAAGAACTGCTAACCATAATCTGAGCTTTTAGAAAGTTATCATAGATAACAGATCACCATAAATATAATGATGAAAAGATTAAAATATTTCAAAAATTACCGAAATGAAAAGAAATGACAAAATGACAAAGAAACACACAGTCTGCTAATGCTGTTGGAGAAATGATGCCAACAGACTTGTTCAATACATCTGCAACATGGAATAAAACAAAGAATGCCTACATATAGATAAGAAACAATAGACATTATAAATGTAGTTTTTGCCTTATACCTATTATCTTCCATCTAATTTGAAAGGCAACAGATTAAAGCAGTAATTATATCTCTATGTTTTTGAGCATACAAGATATATAGTATAGTCATTTATATGACAATAACATCACAAAGTGAGAATGGAAAGTCTATTAAAACTAAAAATTTTATACAGCTAATACTGCATCATTATTATCTGAATTAGACTGTTATAAATTATGATGTTACTTATGACTTCCAGGGACCACTAAGGAAATAACTCGAAAACATTGTAAAATAAGTGACAAATTATGTGATGGTTAACTTTATGTTCAATTTCAGTGGGCCACAGAGTGCTCAGATTATTTGTTCAAACATTATTCTGAAGGTTTATACTTGTGAGGGTATTTTTCAATGAGATTAGCATTTAAATTAGACAACGTAAAGCAGACTGATCTACCTAATATGAGGTGGCATTATTCAACAGCTGAAAGCCTAAATAAAACTAAAGACTGACATGCCCTTGAGTAAGAGAGTATTCTTCCTACATGATACCTTTTAGACTACATATGAAACATTAAGCCTTCCAGAGTCTCAAGTTTGTTGACCTTTGCACTGGAAATTCACAACTGGCTCTTCAAGGTCTCTACAATGCCAATTCACCCTAAAATCTTGGGACATGCCAACTTCCATAATAGTATGAGTCAAATCATTGTAATAAATCTCTAGATAACCTTAACTACTATAAATTAAACTGCTATATTAGAAAAAATCAATTTAAACTAAAGAAGCATAAGGGAGAAATAGATGAATAAAAAATAAGATATAATATTGAAAACAAAGAAATAAGCAAATATAATACCTATTTAATCAGTAATTACATTAACTATGAATGAATTAAAAACTCCAACCAAAGGATGAAGATTGACAGAATAGGTATAAAATGATTCAACTATATTATCTTAAGAACAGACACAAAGTAAATTCAAAGACAGAAACAGGTTAAGTGTAAAACTACAGAAATAGATATGCCATGGAAACAGCAACCAAAGGTTGGCTTGAGTGACTAATGTGAAACTGAACAGACTTTAAGACCAAAACTGTTAGTAATGACAAAGAACATTTTGTAAGGATAAAGTGTTACGTGGCACCTAACTGGCTCAGTTGGTAGAGAATACAACTCTTGAACTTAGGGACATGAGTTCACGGCCCAGGATGGGTTTAAAGCTTATTTAAAAGAATAAAATAAATAAAATAAAATAAAAGGTGTGGTGATGTACATGTAAGATATGGTGTAGAGAAGAGAAACAATGTGCTTTAAAAAAAGATGAAAGTTTCAAAAATAAAGAATTTATAAGTCTATATTCACCTAACAAGAAATGTACAAAATACATATTGCAAAAATTAATAGAATTTAAGAGGGAAATATCATAATGAACAATACTAATTGGATGGGCTGGGGGCTTTTGGAAATAGCTATGGGTTTCTGGAGTGAGATTTTAATATATTCCTTATATCTGATATATACGAATCAACAAAAAAAAAAAGTTACTATTTCAACAACAGGGGCTTATTTTTAACATAATTTTTAAAGTTTATTTATTTATTTCGGGGGGGGACAGAGAGAGAGATGGAGAGATTGAAACCTAAGCAGGCTAGACACGGGGCTTGATCTCAGGACCTCGAGATCATGACTGAAACCAAGAGTTTGACACATAACTGACACAGATACCCAGGAGCCCCAGTTTTAAATATCAGTTTTAATTCTACGTGTTTTAAAAAATTATTTTCCTGGGGCACCTGGGTGGCTCAGTTGGTTGAGCACGTGACTTTGGCTCAGGTTGTAATCTCACAGTTCATGGGTTCGAGCCCTGCATCCAGCTCTGGGCTGACAGTGAGCTCAGAGGCTGGGGCCTGTTTCAGATTCTGTATCTCCCTCTCTCTCTGCCCATTCCCTACTCATGCTGTCTCTCTCTCTCTCTCTCTCTCTCAGAAGTAAATTTTTAAAAAACATTAAAAAAATTATTTTCCTGACCCATTTCTGTTAACATATATTGTAAATGTTTACATTAATAAAGTATATACATTTGCAAAGTGTTTGATTTTTAAGAGACAAAAACAAGAATTGGAGATGTGAATATAACTAACACTGGATACAACTAAGCAGAAGAAGAAAATGGAAGAATCGAACAATACTATAAATAGACTAGACCTAACAGACATCTAATGAAGACTGGATATCACAATAGAAATGTACAAATTATTTCATGACCTAGCAATTGTTTATTGTAGGCCCTTTAGGAGCTAACTAGCTTTGAGTGTGGAGTCCTTATGCATGGAATTAATGCCCCTATAAAAAAGATCGAAAATAGATCTCTTGCTGCCTGGACCATGTGAGAATATGCTAGAATAGTAGTCCTCAATGTGGAAGAGAGTCTCACAAGAACCCTACCATGAGGCACTCTGATCACAGATTTCCAGCCTTCGGAACTGTGAGAAATCCATTTATGTCGTTTATAGGCAACATAGTCTATGGTATTCTATTACAGCATCACAAACTAAGAAACCAAGTTATCATTAATAGAGAGACACAGACGAGAGTCACATAAACTTAAATTTCCAAATTTGACTCCTCATGAACAAGACATAAATGTTTATTGTGTCAAAGTGCTGAAGCGTGGTTATTACAGTTATTAGTGTAAGTTGCCTTGATTAAATATATCATTTCCCTGTATGAAGAAGTTATGGACTTTCCAAAACTCACCCAATCAACCAGCATGAAGCTTTTGAGCAGAAGAATAAGAAATAAATGTACATTTATAGCTGTGAAACATTTCTGACCCTGTCAAACTTAACAAATTTATTCATGAAGCTGTTTTCTACTTAAACTAGAGAAATGAGCCAATGCTGGATTTAAATGACTAAGAAGGGAAAAATGGTGAAGGCTACTGAGAAAGGGAACTTGTACCTAAATATTTATTTCTTTAAAACTATAAGTATGCTTAATATCTTAAATGATTTTATTCAAAAAATAAGGTCAAATAAAAGAATACACCAGCATTCACTCTCAATTATTCACATACGGAAAAGACCTGGCCAGCTAATACACAGAAAGCTATAACTAAGGATCCAAATTCACCTTGTAGCTCCTATTTACTTTTCAGGTATGCATCTTAAGAAATAGAAAGCCTGGACTTATAGGTAAAATGGTATATAATGAGAATTGGGGTTTTGCCAGATTGAAAGAGGGACAACACCCTGAAAAACCAATTACAAGGTTTTTATAACAATCAAAATAGATGCCTTGTCCTCTATCGGGAAGGTAGCAGGGAATGCAAAATAAAGAGTGGGCAGTACTTAATCATGGACTAGATGAATATCATAAAAGAATAATGTACGTTATTTCCAGTAGATTCACAATGAGACTGGAAGAATGATAAACAGGGGGAAAGAAAGCATTTGGAAACAGAAAGGGAGGACACAGTAGTGGGAGCCATGATAAGGAATTTGGAAAACATTCGCATAGAAATGATATGCAAAGTTACGAGCACAGGTGAGCTTTTTCGAAAAATCAAAATGCAGAACTGAACATACAATTACCCATAAGAAGCAAAGCAAAATGTCAGTAATGAATATAGAAAAATTCCAATAGGAAAAAAAGTGAAGCAAGGAAGTCTCTAGGAAGCAAAGAGAAAAGAGGATCATGGAATTAGTGAAAGAGGCTGTTTAAGTCTTAAGAGGTACCTGGTAGCAAATAAATACACATGCCAATTATATCAGTTTCCTTAAGGATTCCTTTTACAAATAGGGATAGAAAATTAAATACTGACCATGTTCTAAGAACAAAAATGTGCCCACACCAGTGCTGACATAAATGGACACTAATGCTTGGCTACAGGAAGCTAAAGACTTATGAAAAAAAGGGTAAACATTAATTCACAATTCTTCAGAGGCTAATAGAAAGCCTCAAAGTGTATAAAGTTAGCTCAGAAGAATCAACTGGAAGTTGAATTAATTTCTTTTTTTAAATATTTATTTATTTTTTTGAGAGGAAAAGAGAGTGCAAGCAGAGGAGTAGCAGACAGACAGGGAGACAGAAAATCTGAAGCAGACTCGTCACTGCCAGCACAAAGCCCAACCGGGGGCTCAAACACACAAACCATGAGATCATTACCTGAGAAAGAGTCAGACACTCAACCAAGCCACCCAGGTGCCCCTGAATTAATTTCTTAATATTGAACAGAATAAAGTAGGCAAGCCACTGTAATTGGTACTATACCAGGTCAAGATTCTAACAAATCATGACTTTAATTGGTAATATTTAAAAGTGGTGGGGTGCCTGTAGGGCTCAGTCGGTTAAGCATCCGACTTTGGCTCAGGTCATGATCTCACGGTTCCTGGGTTCAAGCCCCACATCGGGTTCTGTGCCGACAGCTCAATGCCTGTAGCCTGCTTTGGATTCTGTGTCTCCCTCTCTCTCTGCCTCTCCCCCACTTGTGTTCTGTCTCTATCAAAAATAAATAAATGCAAAAAAAAAAAATTAAAAATGGCATCCTATCAACTAATGAAAATGAAAACACAACAGCCCAAAACCTCTGGGATGCAGCAATAATAGTCATAAGAGAGAAGTTATAGAGCAATCCAGGCCTCCCTAAAGAAGGAAGAAAAGTCTTGAATATACAACCTGACCTTACAACCAGAAGAGCTGAAAAAGACCAGTAAATAAAGCCCAAAACCAGCAGGAGAGTAATAATAAAGATTGGAGTAGAAATCAATAATACTGAAATTAAAAACAAAAAAAAGAACCAGGAGCTGGCTCTTTCAAAGAATTAACAAAATTGATACCCCCCTTCCAGCCAGATTGATCAAAAAGAAAAAGAACACAAATCAATAAAATCAGGATGAAAGAGGAGAGAAGACAACCAATACCACAGAAATACAAACAAAAATAAGAGAATATTATGAGCAATTATACACCACCAAATTGGGTAATCTGGAAGATGTGGACAAATTCCTAGAAACATGAACTACCAAAACTGAAACAGCAAGAAATAGAAAATTTCAACAGACCCATAACCAGTAAAGAAATAGAATCAGTAATCATAAATTTCCCAACAAAAGAGTCCAGGGCCAGATGGTTTTCCAGGAGAATTCTACCAAACATTTAAATAAGAGCTAACATCTATACTTTTGAAGATGTGCCAAAAAACATAAATGAAAGGAAAAATTTCCAAATTCATTCTATGAGGCCAGCATTACCTTGATTCCAAAACCAGACAAGGTCCCCACGAGAAAGGAGAACTAGAGACCAATTTCCCCGACAAACACCTATGCAACAATTCTCAACAAGATACTAGCAAACCAGATCCAACAATACATTAAAAGAATAATTAACGACAATCAAGTGGGATGAATTCCTGGGATGCAGGGCTGGTTCAATATCTGCAAATCAATCAATGTGATATATCACATTAATAGAAGAAAGGATAAAAACCACATGATCCTCTCAATAGTTGCAGAAAAAGCATTTGACAAAATACAGCATCCCTTCTTGGTAAAAACCCTTAAGAAAGTAGGGTTAGAAGAATTATACCTCAAAATCAGAAAGACCCACAGCTAATATTATCCTCAATGAAGAAAAACTGACAGCTTTGCCCCTAAGGTCAGGAACACAAGGATGTCCACTCTCACTGTTGTTATTCAACATAGTGTTAGAAGTCCTATCCTCAGCTATCAGAGAGCACAGAGAAATAAATGGTATCCAAACTGGCAAGAAGGAAGTTAAACTTTCACTCATCACAGATGACATGATACTCTATGTGGAAAAGCCAAAGGATTCCACCAAAAAACTGATAGAACTAATATATGAATTCAGCAGAGTTGCAGGATATAAAATCAATGTACAGAAATCATTTGCATTTCTATACACCAGTAATGAAGCAGCAGAAAGAGAAATCAAGGAATCTAACCCATTTACTATTGAACCAAAAACATTAAATACCTAGGAATAAACCTAACCAAGTGAAAAATCTATACACTGAAAACTACAGAAAGTTTATGAAAGAAATTGAAGAAGATACAAAGAAATGGAAAAACAGTCCATGCTCGTGGATTGCAACAACTATTGTTAAACTGTCAATACTACTCCCAAAGCAATCTAAACATTCAATGCAATCCCTACCAAAATAATACCAGCATTCTTCACAAAGCTAGAACAAACAATCGTAAAATTTGTATGGAGCCACGGGGCCACCTGGGTGGCTTAGTCGGTTAAGTGTCCGACTTTCGCTTAGGTCATGATCTCGCACTTTGTGGGTTCGAGCCCCGCGGCAGGCTCTGTGCTGACTGCCAGCTTAGAGCCTGGAACCTATTTCAGAGTCTGTACCTCCCTCCCTCTCTGACCCTCCCCTGCTCACGCTCTCTCTCTCTCCTAGAAATAAAAATATTTAAAAAAAAATTTTGTGTGGAGCCACGAAAGACCCCAAATAGCCAAAGCAATCTTGGAAAAGAAAACCAAAGCTGGAGGCATTATAATTCTAGACATGAAGCTCTAGTACAAAGCTGTAATCATCAAGACAGTATGGTACTGGCACAAAAACAGACACATAGATCAATGGAACAGAAAAGAGAGCTCAGAAATGGACCCACAAATGTATAGCCAACTAATCTTTGACAAAGCAGGAAAGCATATCCAGTGGAAAAAAAAAGACAATCTCTTCAACAAATGGTGCTGGGAAAACTGGACAGCGACACGCAGATGAATGAACATGGACCACTTTCTTACACCACACACAAAAATAAACTCAAAATGGGGGCGCCTGGGTGGCTTAGTCGGTTAAGCGTCCGACTTTCGCTTAGGTCATGATCTCGCGGTTTGTGGGTTCGAGCCCCGCATCAGGCTCTGTGCTGACTGCCAGTTCAGAGCCTGGAGCCTGTTTCACAGTCTGTGTCTCCCTCTCTCTCTGACCCTCCCCTGTTCACGCTGTCTCTCTCTCTCTCCTAGAAATAAATTAAAAATAAATAAATAAATAAAAATAAACTCAAAATGGATAAAAGACCTCAACATAAAACAGGAAGCCATCAAAATCCTAGAGGAGAAAAAAGACAATAACCTCTTTGACCTTGGCTGCATGAACTTCTTACTCGACATGTCTCCAGAGGCAAGGGAAACAAAAGCAAAAATGAACTATTGGGACCTTATTAAAATAAAAAGCTTCTGCAGAGCAAAGGAAACAATCAGCAAAATTGAAAGGCAACTGAGGGAATGGAAGAAGATATATGCAAATGACATATGAGATAAAGGGTTAGTATCCAAAATCTATAAAGAAGTTATCAAACTCAACATCCAAATAATAATAATAATCCAGTGAAAAAATGGGCAAAAGACATGAATAGACACTTTTCCAAAAAGACATCCAGATGGCTAGGAGACACATGAAAAGATGCTCAACATCACTCATCATCAGAGAAATACAAATCAAAACCAGAGTAAGATGCCACCTCATGCCTGTCAGAATGGCTAAAATTAACAACTCAGGCAACAACAGATGTTAGCAAGGATGAAGAAGAGGAACACTTTTTGCACTGCTGATAAGAATGCAAACTGGTACAGTCACCCTGGAAAAAAGTATGGAACTTCCTCCAAAAATTGGAAAGAAAACTACCCTATTCCCCAACAATTGCATTACTAGGTATTTATCCAAAGGAGTGCTGATTCAAAGGAGCAGATGCACCCCAATGTTTATAGCAGCACTATTGACAGTAGCCAAAGTATGGAAAGAACCCAAATGTCTATCAACTGATGAATGGATAAAGAAGTAGTGGTATTTATACACAATGGAATACTACACAGTGACCAAAAAGAATGAAATCTTGTCATTCACAACAATGTGGATAGAACTACAGTGTATTATGGGGCGCCTGGGTGGCTTAGTCGGTTAAGCGTCTGACTTTCGGGGTCATGATCTCGCGGTTCGTGGGTTCAGCCCCGCGACGGGCTCTGTGCTGACTGCCAGCTCAGAGCCTGGAGCCTATTTCAGAGTCTGTATCTCCCTCTCTCTCTGACCCTCCCTGCTCACGCTGTCTCTCTCTCTCTCCTAGAAATAAATAAAACATTAAAAAAAATTAAAAAAAAAAGAACTACAGTGTATTACACTAAGCAAAATAAGTCAGAGAAAGACAATTAACATATGATTTCACTCATATGTAGAATTTAGGAAACAAAAGAGATGAAAATATGGGAAAGGAAGCAAAAATAATATGAAAACAAGAGAAGGAGGCAAACTATGAGACTCTTAAATACAGAGAACAACTGAGGGCTACTAGAGGGGAGGTAAGTGGGGGTAGGACTAAATAACTGGGTGATGGGCAATAAGGAGGACACGTGGGATGAGCACTGTGTGTTATACTAAGCAACAAATCACTAGACTCTATTCCTGAAATCATTATTGTACTATATGTTAACTTGGATTTAAATTAAATAAATAACATCAATAAATAAATCAACAAATCAATAAATACAATAAAAATAGCATCCCATCATATTACTTCAAGTTTGTTGCAAAATATATACTCATGAAACAGGGAAAGTATGCCCAAGCTGTATGTTTCTCAGACACAGGCTAAATAGATAATGACATTTTATCAGTTTTATCCTTTTGATTGCTGTGTCTTATTAATAATAATAGCAATAGTAATTATAAGTGAAACATGAGTGAGAATGTAGTATCTGGAAAACAAAATTAACGTTGCTTTTTGAGACGTATATGAAGAAACATTCACATTAAATGAATGAAATTGACCTTCTGTATTTATGGTATGAAACTACTGGGGTTTTTTAAATTTTTTAATGTTTTATTTATTTCTGTGAGAGAGAGAGAGAGATGTGAGCAGGGTCAGAGAGAGAGGGAGATACAGAATCTGGAACAGGCTCCAGGCTCTGAGCTGGCTGTCAGCACAGAGACCAACGTGGGGCTTGAACCCATAAACTGTGAGATCATGACCTAAGCCAAAGTCAGATGCTTAACCAACTGAGCCACCCAGGTGCCCCAGAAACTACTGTTTTCAACTGAAACTTGAGTTGAGTCATTTCTCCCGTTTAATTCCTATCTTTCAGGTTCTATGACACTCCTGAACTTTTGTAGATTGGTAGGGAAGAGTAAGCGAAGAAAATGTCAAAGCTTAGCCAGTTCCAAGGCACGTCAACCCCTAGTAAATGGCCCTTTGTTTAGCAGAGCACATTAATGAATCTTTGACTATATAAAGATATCCATGAGCCAATAGAAAAAACAAAACTATATATTGTTCTGCATAATAAGGTACGGAGAATGGGGTTAGTTTTATTTTTCTAAATATGGGTCATATTAAGATAAATTAAAGAAGCTTGACACAGCATGATCACAGACATGTCAAGAGACTGAGGAAATAAGCAAGAAAAAAGGATTGTACCTGAGAAAGAACATGCAAAGTGAAATAACCATTAGCAGACTGGTTCCAGAAAGAAGGTAAGTTTGATGTTCAAATCTAAGATATTAGAATGGCAACAAAGAAAAATTCCTGTTCCTTCAATGAAACCTTTCAAACAGTCTGGGACTCATACAAGAAAGCGTATGGGTGCATGTTTACACAGGCCCAAGTTTGACATTTAGGTGAGCACAGCATTAAGAATATTGGACATCCTGATAGGTAAAGCGTGACTAAGGCTGATATTTCGGTAAAACCAGGAAAATAGTGTCAGAAGTGATCATGAAAACATATGACCAAGGAATTCTCAGTAATGTTGTGAATGATACATTTCCTTTTAGGACATGACATTTATGTATTAAAGAGGAAGGTTTCTTCAAGTAATAAAAAGACAATATAGTTAATTGAATCCAGGGAACACCAAAATTCAGTTTTGGTTTCTCACCTAGATTACTCAAAGAAAAATGAAACTACTTTAACACATCTAAAGCTGTGGCCTGATCACTTGAACCATATAAACCCACAAATACATATATGTTTATGTACATATAGATGTATATCTAATTTCCCCAATAAGATCAGATTTTTAATCTTCTTTGTTTACTCAATGTCATAGACATTTTATAATTTTTTAATGTTTTATTTACTTTTTAAGGAGAGAGAGACAGAGCATGGGCAGGGAGGGGCAGAGAGAGAAAGGGAGACACAGAATCCAATGCAGGGCTCGAACTCACAAACTGGGAGATCAGGACCTGAGCCGAAGTCAGACACCCAACTGCCCGTGTCAGGCTCTGTGCTGACAACTAAGAGCCTGGAACCTGCTTCGGATTCTGTGTCTCCCTCTCCCTCTGCCTCTCCCTGCTTGTGCTCTGTGTGCTCTGTATCTCTGTCCTTCAAAATTAAACATTAAAAAAATTAAAGTATAAGGCAGAGAAGGACAAATATCATATGTTTGCATGTATAGGAGGATTAGGAGGAACTTAACGGAGGACTGTGGGGGAGAAGAAGGTGGGAAATGGTGGGGGAAAGGGAGAGAGGCAAACCATGAGAGACTCTTGAATGCTGACAAAAACTGAGGACTGATGGATGTGGGGGAGGGGGGATGGGCATGGAGGAGGACACTTGTGGGGATGAGCACTGGGTGTTATGTGGAAACTAATTTGACAATAAACTATTTGAAAAAATAAAATAAAATAAAATAGTGAGAAAAAAATTAAAGTATAATTATTAATAGCTGCTTATTCTATGAATTCTATGAATTTATAGTATACTTGATAATGGATTCTAGTAATACACAGTCATTTAATCAATCAAATTCAATCACTCAAAAACCTTTGTCCGATTCCTGCAATATGCCAGATAGTGCTGGACCGGTGAGAGACAGATTATCTCAGGAAGTTTACAAATCAGAGCAATGATTCTCAAAGTCAGAATTATAACTAAATCAATCTCTACTCTCATACCTCTTAAAGACACTTTTTTATCTTGTGTTTATCTTTGATTAGTCTCAAGAAAACACAAGGTAACCATAAAATCCAAGTTAAAGAAAAATCAATTAACTTTTAAAATTCAAACCAAACATATTGAGAAACTAAAAGACGAGAGTGATCTAACAGAGAAGAGGAAAAAAAATGCTTATTGGAAAATATCTGTACAGAAGCTTAAACGTCTAAAAATTCTTAATGATTTCAAAGTTCAATTATTTCTCAGCCATGGGATGCCTCAGTTGCAAGAAAAAGATAAAGTGTGGGAAAACGTTGCCTAGCTAATAAATAGAAATAAGTATATTTGAGAGAAACAATGGAAGAAAATGGTTTCAAGGTTATTTACACTTACATTAGAATTAAACTCTTTATAAAATCGAAATCTTAATAATGCTAACAACCTAATGAACTTCAGCTACAATTACCAAAATCTACAGCCAACTTAGGTCTAAATGACTGTGTCATTGAGGCTAGTATTAATCTCTCTTATCATAAACAATAGACTATATTCAATTTAACTGGTAATAAATAATTTCTAAAGAAACTTAAACATAATACAAATGAAAAGTGGGGAGAGTTGTTAATCTCATTCTCAATTATATCATTTGTAACTTTGGACTATCATTTCTTTTTTTTTTCTTTTAATTATTTTGGTAATGTTTACTTATTATTGAGAGACAGAGCATGAGCATGGGAGGGGCTGAGAGAGGGGGAGACACAAAATTTGAATCCGGCTCCAGGCTCTGAGCTGTCAGCACAAACCGCGAACCCACAAACCACGAGATCATGACCTGAGCTGAAGTTGGATGCTCAACTGATTAAGCCACCCAGGCGCCCCTATCATTTCTAAATACAAAAATTTTTCTGACATTCACAGCCATGTTATACTTTAAGGGGACTTTGCATTCAAACTTCAAATATTTTGAGGTTATTTATCATATGCAATAAAATGTAGTCCCTGCACTCAACCTATTTGAGGACACTACACAATCTTGGTACATAACTTTACACAATACAATATCATACACAGTGAATTTCTAAATTATATAATATGGGTTTAAATGTTCCAGATGTTCATGGCACCTGGTTAAGTGTCCAGCTCTTGGTTTTGATTCAAGGCATGATCGCACGGTTCATGAGTTCAAGCCCTGCATTGCTTGGGATTCTTTTTCTCCACTTCTCCCTTGTTTGCTCTCTCATTTTCTCTCTCTCTCTCTCTCTCTTAAAATACATGAATAAACTTTTTTTAAAATGCTCTAATTGTTTAAAACAAAGAAAGAAAAGAAGTCAGGGAAGATTTACGGAAAAGGGGAAACACGAGTCCTGAACTGGAAGTGGTATTCAGATAGGCGGATTGCTGTCTCAAAAACACCAAATACACTCAAAAAACTGTAAGGTACCTAAAATTTCTATTGATTTTCCCCTAACATTAGGAGATGTGTGATCATGATTCTGATCCTGCAAATGCCCTTGCTTGATTGTTCTATTGTTCTCTTGCTCTGCTTTTGTTAGCCTCCAATCCTACAAACAAATGCTCTGTCTCCTCGAAGGACAGCTGGTTCTCAATTTATAAAAGAATAACCTCAAGAACCTATCCAGATTCAACAACACTTGATGAGCTCCTATTGCAGGGCCACAATCACTGCCCGGTGGAAAGATATAAAAATACATTCCATGCCATCATGGCAATAAGACTACAATAAGACTAATGTTGTAGATGAGGCAATGGTGTTATCACATTTTCGATCAAAGAACTTAAACCACAGTGTATACATCCCGAGAGGTACATGTAAAACTTCTGAAAGGGTTTGTGTGAAAATGGACATAGTTAAGATAATTTCAGATTTTCAACTCCTGTATGAATTCTTCCCTCATAGCTATTTGCGCCTGAGCACATGTGCAGTCTGCAGGTTCGCTTTACCCAGCTCCTTCCTCACAGCTTTATTTGTCCATGTCACCAATTAAAAACAAACAAAAAACAAGTATGCCTTTTAGGCATCAGTAATTTTACTATAACATGTTGCCAAAGGATGGGAAAACCTGTGGGGAGCCAAACAAAGAGATAATTTCAAATCATGTTAATGATGTTGATAAAATGAATGACTAATGGTTGTAAATATTAGGTAATTTCTGATTCTTTGCTTTTAACAAAATTGAAGTAAACCTAATTGTCAGCTGACAAATCATTAAAAATAATTTTCAGTGAAAAATTAGTATGTGATTTTTGGCATGTAACTCAAAACAATTAAGAGACACTGCTATAACAAAACTCTTCCTAATGACATCTAATTGGATGAAAACAGGCCTCTTTCTGCTTACAGAGTCTAACAATCAGAGCAAAATGTTTAAGTCATAGTTAAAAATAGTACAGCATAGGAAATTATTAGGTCAATAATACTGAATAATATTGTATACTGAAAGATGTTAAGTCCACTTACCACAGTGAACACTGCGTAATTTACAGATTTCTCAAATTGCTGTGCTATATCCCTCAAATTATGATAACATTGTAGGAAACCTAAAATTAATTTTTAAAAAATGTAAAAACCAGGGCACCTGGTAGCTCAGTCAGTTAAGTGTCCGACTTAGGCTCAGGTCAGGATCTCATGGTTAGTTCGAGGGTTTTAAGCCCCGTGTCAGGCTGTACTGACAACTCAGAATCTGGAGCCTGCTTCAGATTTTGTGTCTCCCTCTCTCTCTGTCCCTCCCCTGATCATGCTCTGTCTCTCTCTCAAAAACAAATAAACATTAGAAAATTTTATTTAGAAAAGTTAAAAATGCTAAAACTTGACTCATTTCTGTTAAAAACAAATTTCATCTACATATTTTAAACACACATTACAATAACAACTCCTATCACTTTATTAGGAGATGCATTTTGAATAGCTTTTTATTGTTTAATTATCAGATAAAATTTTGATATACTTAAGTTGTTTTGATCACCTGCGTACTAAAATTTGCAAAGATAGCACATTCCAATAGAAAAACTTTCAAGACCATGACCATTATAAACATAAAGAAAAAATTAAATTTTTTGATATATTTTACCAGAGTTATATAATGGATGACCAACCTACTTTTGAAAGTACAAATTCATATAAAATTAAGGTTACATATTGTAGGAAGTAAAAATATGAAAAAAATGAGTTAAAACTGAAAAAGAATTGATGCAAATATATTCTATAGGGGAGCAAATTTAGTCCCCACAGGATAGGCCTCTTTGGCACGCCTATTGTTTTAAGCTGTTTATTTTTAAGAAACTACAGGTATGACTGAGTGTTAAGTTACCTTTTGTAAGAGATATTTACATTTCTGAGGGAAATCTCCATTTTACAAATGGAGTCTATCTCACTGTACCTGGAAGAGGAGAGAGGAGTCCTATTCTGGAAACATATCAGTGGTAAGGCAAAACTTCAGTCTGCATAAGAAGCTTACCCGTTTTTATTATGCTTTTCCTGATAACTTCCCATAAATTGCTACCCACCCACAATATCTTCTGCCAGGAGCTGAAAATGATATTTAAGGAAATGTCTTTGGCAACTGAGGCAAGTTACTCACTGTTCTTTGGCCTCTCCCTGATACACAGGAGGTAGGCATATTACCAAACTTTTGTTTCATTTTTTCCTGTTAATCTATCTCATACCCATTTAGTTCTTAGACCAATCAAAACAAGTTTGAAGGTTCGAATGAAATTTTTCCTCCCCAACACTTCTATGTGTTAATGGATTTTGAAATTCTTCGTATACTCTTCAAGTAAGTGATGGCAGGAATCAAATCACTAGGATATTTAGATTCAACTGGAAACTTATAAAGGAGGAATACCAGTATTTTATTTGAAAATGTCAGAATTTATAATATAACAAATCACATTCTGTGCTATTTACTATTATGATGTACACTTTCTAGTATTACACTTATTATACATTCCCATTGCCCACTCAGATCCATTCCCTCCTCTTTTTCCAGCCCCTTCTACAAGTACACTCTACACACAGACACATCCTATAAAATACATGTTTCTTTCAATAGAAAGCCCTACATCTGCATTTGCATAAACAGGCAATTCATCTACACACACACAAACCCAACATATCAATAATGAAATATGAGGGAAAAAATTATTAAATACTATTTCATTATCTTAAATTAGTCATTACCTCATTTTTTAAAGTAACTTCCAGTTTAGATAAGTAGACAGAAAAAGTGGCATTCATACACTACCAGTGAGAATGTAATTTACTAACTCTACCAGGAAGATAATTTGAATAAAGGAATCAACACCACCTTAAAAATATCCATTTAAGTTGATCCATAGATTTTTATATCTGAGAATTAGCCTAAGAAAATCACCATGGAAAATCAAATGTTGAGCTATAAATATTTTTATCAGGACTATATATATAAAAAATATGAAAAATCATCTAGGGGCACCTGGGTGGCTCAGTTGGTTAAGGTCATCATTGGCTCAGGTCATCACCTCATGGTTGGAGGGACTGAGCCACATGTTGGGCTCTGCACTATCAGCATGAAGTCTGCTTGGGATTCTCTCTCTCCCTCTCTCTCAAAACAAATCAACTTTAAAGAAGAAAAAACAATCTAGGGGCGCCTGGGTGGCTCAGTTGGTTAAGCGTCCGACTTCGGCTCAGGTCATGATCTCACGGTGTGTGGCTTTGGGCCCCATGTCGGGCTCTGTGCTGACAGCTAGTTCAGAGCCTGGAGCCTGCTTCAGATTCTGTCTCCTTCTCTCTCTCTGACCCTCCCCTGCTCACACTGTCTCTCTCTCCCTCAGAAATAAATAAAACATTTAAAAAATTTTTAAAAAAAAGAAAGAACAATCTAATTATTATCTTAATACATGTAGAAAAAGCACTTAATAAACCTCAAAGAAAACTTCCCTTAATCCGATGAAGAGAATCTCACCTTGTGGGCCCAAGATGCTCCTGCCCTGCCCAGAGACACCTTTATAAACTGTAAACAAATTAAGTAAAATATCGAGTAGGTTAGCAAGTGATATGATCTGCTAAGAAAAAAAGAGCAGGAAAGTTAGAGTTATCGAGGGAGGGTTTCAAGTTAGAATCGAACAATCAGGGAAGGTGCCGGTAAGAAGACGACCTTTGAAGAAGAGAAGAAGGTGAGAGAACGAGGCATACAGATCACTGAGGGAAGAGGACTGGG
Organism: Proteles cristata cristata; assembly: GCA_017311185.1. Lineage (NCBI taxonomy): Eukaryota > Metazoa > Chordata > Mammalia > Carnivora > Hyaenidae > Proteles > Proteles cristata. Next base: position 57,069 of record JAESUZ010000100.1, read on the forward strand.
GGCAGAGGAAACAAGTGCAAAAGTCCGAAGAAGCAAATGCCCAGTGTGTGAGAGGCACAGCCAGTGTGGCTGGAACAGAGTACTGGGGAGGGAACTAGGATAGAGCATCAAAGAAGTAATGAGAGTCTGGATCATGGAGGGCTCCATAAGGCTACTGGCATTACTTGGGTTTCATCTAACATGATATGGGACATACTGGAAAGAGGGATTTGAACATGACTGGATTTATGAATAGGATTAGTCTGAATGCTGTATTAAGAACAGACTGAGAATTACCAAAAATGGAAGCAGGGAAACCAGTTATGAGGATATTGCAATAATCATAATGACAAATGGTTAAAGTTGAAGAAAAAAAAAACTTGGTATTGAATTAGAGAAGGAAAAGAATCATAAAACCTATTATAATTGCTGTTTTGTAATGTAGAGGATATGATAAAATCAAATCAAGTATTTATGAAAACAAATGACAGGTTAACGTATGGTCTAGTATAATCATTTAACAACATGAGCTCAAGAACCAACCTTTCTTTATTGATCTAAAACCCACTAATGCTTATTACCTACATAACCTTGGGTAAGTTATTTAATGTCTCCTACCCTCAGTTTCCCTATTTGTCAAACAAGGATAATAATAGTAGCTACTTCTTAAGACAGTCAAAAGAATTATATTAAATAACTTCTCAATAAATGCTAGTTAATAAGTTTTGTAGAGAAGAAATACATAATGGGATTTATGAGTGAAGACCTGAGTTTATTTTCTGTGTGCTCCAGGATAAATAAGCTCATTATACTTCAATTTTTCATCACTAAAATGGATCTAAGAAAATATTCTCTCCTTTAATTATTATAATGATTTATATGAATTAAATGATATATATGAGGAGTCTTACATATCATACAATTTTTTTTTTATTTTTTTTTATTTTTTTTTTTTATTTATTTCTAGGAGAGAGAGAGACAGCGTGAGCAGGGGAGGGTCAGAGAGAGAGGGAGTCACAGACTGAAACAGGCTCAGGCTCTGAGCTGGCAGTCAGCACAGAGCCCGACGCGGGGCCCGAGCCCATGAACCGCGAGATCATGACCTAAGCGAAAGTCGGACGCTTAACCGACTAAGCCACCCAGGCGCCCCATACACTTTAAATAAATATAATTGCAGGCCTGAATTGACAATTTATTCTTCTCTATCTGGCTTTCACCAGTGGGTGTCACCAGCAGAAAAACAGAGAAAAGGAGGACAGTAGAGTCAGATTATTTATTCCCCCGGAGCCCCTATTATGAGCTTTTAACTCTGGTTGGTTGTATCTCTCAAGAGAAATTCATTGCTCTTAATGCAAGCAGATTTATGTGAACCTTTCTCCATCTGCCTTCCAGTAACCACTCTGTCTCCTTTGTATCTGAGGATTAGGGATGGTACCCATGTCAACTTCCATTGGTTTTCGCAACATCTCTTGTGGTTCATATGCTTTAAACACACATTGGTAAATTGTCCCTTTATAAATAAATGCTGCTCAAACTATTATAATATGAATTTTCCATTTGTTTCCTATTGAGGTCCTGACTGACCCAGGGATCATGCTGTGGCATATAATGAAGGCTTCTAATGTTATTACTTGATAACTGGAAGATTTCATGTTAACAATGACATTTAGGCATTTGAGAGGACTTGAAAATCACTTTGTGAGAATTCTTCCTATATGAGAAAAAAAAAAAAAAAACACACAGAAAACAAGAGCTGCTCATGTACCCCCAAAAAGAATCTACTGTGGTTGGAGAAGTGATGGACGGGGTAAATAACCTGAGGTCTACAGGCCAGTTATCCCATGGGCTAGACGTTTTCATGAGGCTGTTGCTGAGACCTGTTATAGTCAAACATCCCCACTACAAGTATTACTGCTCATACCAGGGATAGACCTCTCCAGGAACATCTGAGAACCCTGGCCTTATAAGCGATCAGAGACATTTCACAATTCTCCATTATAAAAGGAAAAGCAATTTGATTTTATTTGTCCAGGTATCCAACAATTTTATTCCCACTGTGGAAACTCTTCCATTATTTTCATCCCTGTTAAAGTGACACTCGAATACAGAGTTAATGTGGCTTCCTTAACAAGGGATCTAAAAGTTCAAGTATACTCATTGGTACCTTTGAAGGAAAGCCTCTCAACTTGTGTCCTTGATGTGGCAACCCAAGGAAAAGAGCTTCCTTCAGAAACAGGATTTTCATAAGCTGCTGAGTTCATCGATGACCTTAAATGCAGTAATAATTAGTAAATTGTAGTTCATCAAACGATATTCTTTATATAAAGAGTTTGTGTGGCAACCCTCTCCGTATGGAATAAAAGCTCCCCAAATACATATAATTGATCTCCCACTCCACACAGCATTCCTGGGATTTAATAACTCCAATATCATTTGCAGGGAAGGTAGCCTTAATGCTGGATAAAAAGCCTCATATCCACTAAGACTCCTACTGGAGGTAAATGCAATCATCAACCGGTTTTTGTGCATAGGAAACAATTTTGTGATTTTCCCTGATTGATGCATTTCTGGACTTTACTAAAAATGAGGAACTGATGTAAGTAGATGTCTAAATAGGGAAAATTTGACAGAAAAGTGTTCATGCCAGGAAAAATGAATGAGCACAAAGTATGCATGGGGAGCACCTAAAAGGCAACATTAAAGGGAAGTAAAAAGTTGAAGTCCTTTGACTTTTGTGCACATTAAATTAATATTAATGAGATATACTTTTGGCAAATTGCCTCTTACAACCACTGCCAACTGAAATCATAAATGCCATCCTAAGCCTAAACAAAGAACAGTATACTGTATGATTTAGAGCATTGAACTCATAGTTAATACAATTCTCTTTAATGAATGACTTATTAGTGAGTACCATATTAAAAAATCATTAAATTAAGGTACAGTTAAATGTACTTTCACAGGAAATTTCACTTCTGGATAGCTCTGTTTTCTGTCAAGGTAACCGGATACCTCCAAAGTCAATAAAACAAGCACAAAACTCTCCATTACTACCATGCAGAATTGTGGTAATAATTGTCAAATGACACCTTTAACTTGTTATTTGGTAGACAAAAAATTTTTAAATGATTTTCAAGGGGTGGGACTCTATATATTTCTACAAATATATATTGGGTTTCATTATTCAAATGCTTCACTGGTTTCATGACACTTCTTAACTGTAATTAAACTGTGTCTCAAATCATACTATACCTGGAAATTGAACTATTCATGCTGTAAATTGAATTCCTCAAAGTGAATCCTTTATAAATAATGCACATTAACATAAAAAACGATCTAAATTAAAAGAGGTCATTCCTATTTCTCAAAGGAAGCTTGATTTGCAACTCCATCAACTCGAATAAGACATATCAGAATAAGCAAATGGCAAGATGAACTCCAATCTTATGAAAATTAAAATCCAACTCCTTCCGAAAGGGAAATAGTGCTGCACAACTCCTGTTTACCAAATGTTTAAGGTATAAAAGACTGTAAATGATATACAGATGGTATCTTCCCCCATTTTACATATCAAAGGACTGAGGACAGAACAAATCAGGGAAAATACGATTATATAACAGCTCCTACTAAATACCCACAAACGCAAACAAAAAGAAATAGAGAGTAACAATATTAATATAAGATAAAGTTAGGCAGGTATACTACCTCATGTCAGAAACGGAATAAGACAAAGTAAGATACAGAACTACTAGATAAAGGAAACTGAAAAGAGATACAAAAATCCCATGCTCGCAATCACACCACCAACCTGGGCATCAAAGCAGATGGAGCTGGCCCAGAAAAACATTGCAATAAAATGACAAAATATAAAGAGAGGGTTACACCAACATGAAACACTGAGTGAATGTGGAAACCTTAGACAACTGAAGATTCTTATAACTGTTGAGTACAATACTTATATTTAAAAATAAGTACCTGAGTATGAAAAATGAAAAGCACAATTCCTAGTAAAAGAAAATAGGCGGAAGTGAGAACAATGGCAATTAAATCCTGAGAAGCTTTGGCAGTCAAGAAAGTTCCCATATGGTTTCAAGGTCACAGGTTTTAGGGTTGTAATTCACACAGACTGAGGGACAAAAGACCACTGAAGGACCAAGGCATGAAGATGAAAACATTGTATCGCAATCCTCTGAGTTCAAGTTAGACTAGAAAAGTTTCCAGTCATTAGCTATGGGCAGGAAAGTTGCAATTTTGATTGATTTGGATTCAGGGTGGAAGAAAAAGTATCCCATAAGAGAATCAAATTTCCTACGCATGTGCTATACAGGTGTCAAATGTCAAGATTAAATACACATATAATAGGGGTAACCAGGGGCATAAGATTAACATACACTGGGATTAAAAAGGGAGAAACTACTAGAACTCTGGGCAGAAGCAAATGTAAAACTACTATGATATCATACTTCTATAGCCAAGGACACAGGGAATGCATCCCTCAACCCGAAATAATGAAAGAACAGCTCCTAATAAAACAATTGGAGACCACATGAAGAAACTACTAGAAAAGACACATCAATTAAAGCACAAAGAAAAATTAGTACCTCTAAGAACTTTGAATGGAACAATCTGAGATAAATCATAAAATACGTATGTTTGAAGTATTTAAAGAAATAAGAGAAAGAATGGAAACTATAAGGATTAAATAGGATATTAGCAATAAACTAATCAGTTTGAAAAATGACCAAGTAGAATTCTACAGTTTAAAAAAAAAAGTCACTGCATATAAAAACTCCATGAGCAGGCTGAACTACAAGCAAGACACAGTTGGGGAAATAATTTGTAATCTGAAAGTAAATATGAGAAAATTATCCAAACTACAACACATAGAAATTAAAAAATAGAGAATCTGAAAGGGAATTTAAGAGATGTGAAGGACAAAGTGAGAAGGTCTAACATGAATGTGAGTCACAGAAAGAAATATTAGAAACAATGTGAAGGAAGCTATAGTTGAATAATGGTTGTGATTTTTCCAAAATTGAACAATAATGTATTTTAAGCGAAACAAAGATGACTGAACATGAGAAATGAATCCAGTCTTAGACATTAAAAGAATTTACAAACATAGAAATCCTAATTTTGCTACTTGTAGACCATTCCTGGAAAAACTACTCAAGAATGCAATTCAGTAAGAAAGGAAATATGATCCAGAAGGAAGGAGTAAACTACAAAAGGCAATAGTAAACAAAGACAGTGGCATAAAAGAAGAGTGAATGCAAATAAAATACGCAACAAACAATACTCACATTAATGACCACATTAGAGTTAAAGATAAAGTGAATCTTTCAAAACAAAATAAATTGAACCTAAAATATTAAAGAACTGTTATATGGGCAATGGAAGGTGCTGATTGGAATGAAAATGGAATAAGCTCACTAAATTGTTTAGGAGGAGAGTGGGTATGTTGCTGAAATATTTATTACATCAAACACTGTTAACATATTCATTCATGGAAATATTCAATACTATGACCTTCTATCTCATTCCCAAATTAACCTACAACATTAATGCTAATGGAATAAAAATCATAAACAAAATTTCTCTTGAAATTTGAGAACCTGACTTATACTTCATAAGGAATAGACAAAACTATTTTGAACAAAGACTAAGTAAAAAGCTCCATCATATATTTTGACTCTTTATAATGCTTTGTAAAGTCAATGCGAAATTGGCCTAGGATAGACAACAAGATGAATGGGAGAGAAAAGAAGTAGACTAAAATACATGTGGAAATATAGTTTATACTAAAGAACACATTGCAAGTCAGTGGAGAAAAAAATGGGCTATTTATTAAACTGAGGTAAGTCTATTGGTTATATATAGAAAATATAAAATTTGGGTCCTAACACACACCATGAGCTCATAATTATTGGTATGAGTAATACAAGTAATACAAGTAATTTGTGAGGATGTGGAGAAATGTAAATATTTATATACCCCAGGAGGGGGTAATCTCATGAGAGACAGAGAGAGACAAAGAGGAAGAGAGACCATGAGTAATTGAGCAAAAAGGAGCAAAATATCTAGTAAAACTAAGAATATGTACACAATATGACCCAGTTCTTCCATTTCTATGCATATGACTCAGCAAAACTTTACCATTGTTGGACACATACAGAAATGCTCATTGTAGAATATATCACAAAAAAAGTTGGAAAACAATCAAATTATCCATAAGTAAAGATCAATATGTATCAATATATCTACAAGTCCTCGGAATTCAAGTCAAACATAATTAAAAACACTGGATGTGAAAAGAACATACAACATGGCAGGTTACAGATGTGCTATAATAACTTCACCATAAAATGATAAAATAATGTATTCAAAATAGCATTGGTAATAGAGGAGGAAAATGACAGTCGAAGAAAAGTTTATGTAAATCTAGTCAAGATGTCTAGTAAATACATGCATATATATACATATACTTTTCAACTTATTGAGACTGAGGAGAAGTATGGGGTAATGTTACCAAGAACGATGACAACCATACCATTTTCCTATTTCCTATGTCAGAGATAAGAAGAGAGATTCAGCAAAAAATATTATAAACTCTTAAGCCAAGGGGTGCCTGGGTGGCTCAGTAGGTTAAGCATCTGACTCTTGATTTTGGATTAGGTAATGATTTTACGGTTTGTGGGTTCAAGCCCAACATTGGACTCTGAGCTGACGGTGTGCAGCCTGCTTGAGAATTCTCTTTCTCCCTCTCTCCCTGCCTATCCCCTGCTCACAAACTCTCTCCTCTCTCTCTCCCTCTCCCCCTACCTCCCCCCCACCTCTCTCTCCTCTCCTCTCTCTCAAAATAAATAAACTTACAAAAGAGGGGCGCCTGGGTGGCTTAGTCGGTTAAGCGTCCGACTTTCGCTTGGGTCATGATCTTGCGGTTCGTGGGTTCGAGCCCCGTCGGGCTCTGTGCTGACTGCCAGCTCAGAGCCTGGAGCCTGCTTCAGATTCTGTGTCTCCCTCTCTCTCTGACCCCACCAAGGCGCTGTCTCTCTCTCTCCTAGAAATAAATAAAACATTAAAAAAAAATTTTTAAAAATAAATAAATAAATAAATAAACTTACAAAAGAAAAAAGTGGAAACAAAACCTTAAGCCAAAATATTTACCTAAGATCCCAAGTCATATAGATATCTACATGCAGTCTCGGAATTATCCCAAATATTCTGAATGACTTATATGGGCCCTGAATTAGCCAGATGGTTCAGTCTGCATTCCCCTTTGTTCTACATTTGTTTAGAAGGTCTATAATGAGTTTGTTTCTTAATACATACCGGAAAAGTCTCAATGTGTAGTTCTTTTCTGTTAAATAAGACTCCATCTACATGGTGAGAATTACTATGAGGAACTCCGTAACTGCTTGATTGAACCATATTCCTCCATTTATTCATTCAATAAGCTTCTCATGTATCAACGACTATACTAAGAACTCTTTTTTTTTGTTGTATTGTTTCTATAATCCTTCTCATCCCTGTCACTGGTTCTAATTCCATTATATAGTTTCCTTGCAGTCTATCTGAGGACAAAGAAACTGTCCACATTTTATAGGTCCCATAACACCACAATACCAAGTACCAAATGGAGCACCATGACATGTGGGATAACGGTCACCACACCAAGAGAAATCTATCACAATGACTGGCAACCACAATGAAACATTAACTCATCACAGAGGAGACTTATTTTATAGATACTAATTTGATGGTTTTTTCATGTATTTATTTATTCATTCATTTGTTCATTCCTTTTGTTCTTCTCCAAATTCTCTAAACGTTCATAACATAGGAAACTATTCCTCTCTGTACCAGCATTCTGAACAAGATTAGAAAAATTCAACTTGTAAAGTAACCATTGCTCATCCAGAATATGAACATAGGTGATACCTGGAACCACTGGCTGGAAAAACATGAACTTCAAACTTAGATTTGAAAAATAAACAAAAGCATTACATTCTTCCTGGGGCAACCAGCAGAAACATTATGATGAACTCTGCCACAGAAGCTGAATGTTTGATTCGAGTAAAAAGAATGTGAAATTCCTGACATAGTTAATTAGCAGAGCAAACAATGAAATTTGCAATGATTTCAAAGGAAGAACATCTTTAATATACGTAGCTCAATAAACAGAGACAATAAAAATCATACTGTCAACAGATCTGTTATTAATATTTCCTGTCAGTATACAATTAGAACAGCAGCATATCGTGGTGCAGCACTACAGCCGATATGGACATTATATACAGGTCGAAGCTTTCTAGATCCCTGTCTTACTAGGTGTGATGATCAAAGTTTGCTGCTTTAGAAAAGAATGAGAATTATGTCGAATTACATTCTACAACATTATTCCAAGGGATACTGCTCAATCCTGTCACTGCTGGTCATCAGATTGGGCATTAACGAAGATGATGTGATACAATGCTCACCTACCCTAATATGCCAATTACCTGACACAAGGGGTACAGCATGGCAAATTTACTACTGAAACCATTAGGCCTGCCTTGATTTGCATTCCCATAGCATTCTAAGGGATTAAAACAAACCACAACAACAAAAACATGACCTAATATTACTTTTAAAACTTCCCTGTGAGGTGATCTCAATAATCTCAGTTATCCCTTCCAACTCTGAGACTAAGCACGCCAATGAGAGGGAGATATTTTTAGGGCCAACCTTGGCATTTTGACAGTCCTGAGGATTTCATTTGGCACAAAACCACAGAGACCCTCCAGAAACTAAAAAAATCCTCCTATATTATCTCCAGAGGAAGAATACTATTTTGGAACAGTCCAGTTTAGTATAGGAGTTCTTTCACCAAGAATATTCCAGGGCCCAATTTATGTCCTATTATTTGCCAGAGAGCTTTTAATATCCTTGTTATTCATAGACAGCAATTAGAAATGCAAATGAAGTTGTGGGTTCACTTCCCTGTCCCAAACACTAACAAAGCGGTAAGGCAGGATCTAAGAGGAAAATGAGTGGATGAAAAGCAGACATTCACCTTCTCTGGTTCTATTTTCAGTGCCTTGCTCTGTCAGCAAGAAGCACAAAACAGGACCACCTCCAAAGCCTACTGCTTTCAGGATTAACCATGTCCAGGAGAAATACAGGGAAACTGGAACATGAACTGGAAGAAAATGATCACAGAAAAAGGATAGCCAAAAAGATATGGAAGTGTCAGAAAAGGCAATAAACAGTCCTTGAATTAATAAAAAATTTTTAAAAATCATTCCCAATATTTATTGAGCAGTTTTGTTCAGATATTATTCTATACACAACAGGGGATTTATCACATTTAATCCTAACAACAACCTAAAGAGTTAAGTACTATTTTCATGTAATGGGATTCAAATGGCATGTAACAAAACTAAACAAGTATTCATCATTATCATACTCATCCCCAGTCTACATGACAAAACTGAGGTAGGGATAGAAAACTAATGTTCCGAAAGTCACACAAGCTGTATTCATCTGAGTTGTATATACATGTGCTCTGAAAAACTAACAAAGGTTTTCCAACTTGGGGAGGGGGTGAGTGTACAGAACTTTTGCCTCCCTACATCCTCATTAACCAAGTCATCACTTCTTACTCACTGGGCTTCTGCATGGCATTTCAGTTGACTAGAATGATATTTCTATGGTTAAAATTATTTTTAAAATCATTTTGCTTTAGATACCAGGTACTTTCACATACTTTCCCAGAAACTGTCTTAGCTGTCCCATTTTATAGCTGAAAATGCAGAAGATCAGGGGTGCCCGGATGGCCCAATCAGTTAAGCTCAGGTCATGACCTTGCTGTCTGTGAGTTTAAGCCCTATGTCGGGCTCTGTGCTGACAGCTCAGAGCCTGGATCCTGCTTCAGATTCTGTGTCTCCCTTTCTCTCTCTCTCTCTTTCTGCCCCTCCCCTGATCATATTCTGTCTCTCTCTCTCAAAAAATAAACATTTTAAAATTTTTTGAAAAAAAGAAAGAAAATGCAGAAGATCATAGAATTAAGGCATTTCACCTAGGATCACTAAGTAAGAAATTGTGGAGCTAGGACTGAAATACACTGTTCAAAGTCCAGCCATCTTTCAATAACAGCAATGATGGCCACCTGTGAACAACTATATATATTTTATATTAAATATTTTGGGGGGACACCTGGGTTGTTCAGTGGGTTAAGCACCTGATGTCAGCTCAGGTCACAATCTCATGATTCGTGTGTTCAAGCCCCACATAGGACAGTGCAGAGCCTGTTTGGGATTCTCTCTGCTCCTCCCTCACTTGCATGCACTCTCCCAAAATAAACTTTAAAAAAAAATAAGAAAATAAAATAGTTTAAAACAATATTTTTGCACCTCCACTGACATAATAACTGACAGATAAAACTGATCAACCCATGTTTGAACTCAAAGTCACCCCTTTTTTTTTTTTTTTGCTTGAGAATGCTTAATAACTCTCTTAGCAAATATCAGTTATACAATACAGTGTTATCAACTGTGACAACCATGCCATAAATAAGATCTTCAAAACTTTATTTCATAACGAGAACTTTTTATACTTCTACCAACCTCTCCCATTTCCCCCACCTCTCCACCTTTGATAAACATCATTCCACTTTAAATCTGACTTGTTTCTTCATTTTTCCACAAAGCATATAGTCTTTTAGTCTTTTTCATGGTCAGAACATTTGTGATCTACTCTCACCAACTTTCAAGTATATAATATATACTGTTAACTACAGTCATCCTGCTGTATATTAGATCCACAGACTTTACTCATATTATAATTCAAAGTTTGCATACTTTCACCAAAATGTCTCCACACACTTACCTAAACCACCACTCCACACATCATGACATATACTCTTCTACTTTCTGTTTCAATGGTTTTGGCTTTTTTAGATTTCACACAGAAGGGGGATCATACACAATTTCTCTTCCTCTCTCTTGGACTTATTTCCCTTAGTTTATGCCATCAAGGTCCACACATGTTGTGGAAAATAGGATGATTTCCTGCGTATGACTGATATTTCATTGTATGTGTGGGAGGGGGGAATGTGTGTGTTCTCACACATGTTATTTCCCATGTTTCTTAGCTATTCCTTAATTTGAAGGACACGTGAAGGGATTACATAACTTGGCTAATGTGAATAATGCTACAATGAATACAGTGCAATCTTCTCTTCAAGAAAACAACTTCATATATTTAAATGTATAACCAGAAGAGGGATTACAGGATCATATGGTACTTTTAATTTTAATTTGTGGAGGAACCTCCACACTGTTTCCCGCAGTGGCTATACCAATTTATATTCCCAACTACAGTTGGGAGAGGGTTCTGTTTTCTCCATATTCTTGCCAACACTTGTTATTGCTTGTCTTTTTGACATTAGCCATTCTAAAAGGTATACGGTGATATCTCACTGTGGTTTTGACTTACATTTCCCTAGTGATGAATGAGGCTCTTTATTTTATTTGCTTATTGGACATTTCAATGTCATCTGTAGAAATAATTGCTATTCAATTTCTGTGCCCTTTATTTAATGGGATTATTTATGGGGTGTTTAATTTGTTGCTATTGAATTATATGAGTTCTTTACCTACTATGCATATTAAGCACTTAACAGATACATGCTTTACAAATATATTCATACATTCTTTATCTTTTACTTTTCATTCTGTTTATTATATCTTTTGTTGCACTGAAGCTTTTTAGTTTGATATAACCCCAGTTCATTTTTTATTTTGTTCTTTATTTTCTAGTGTCATATGTAAAAAAAAATCATTGCCAAGACCAAATTCAAGAACTTTCCCCCTATGCTTTATTCTAGGATTTTTATGGTTTCAGGTTTTATATGATTTATATGTAGAAGTTTTATATCCATTTCAAGTTAATTTTTGTCAGTAGTGTAAGACAGGGTCTAACTTAATTCTTTTGCAAGTGAACAGACCATTTGCCCAACACCATTTATTAAAGAAATTATCCTTTCCCCAGTGAGTATCCTAGGCTCTCTTGTCAATTATTGTTTGACTTTATATATATATAGGTTTATTTTTGTGTGCTCTCAATTCTCTTCCAATGCACTATGTGTACTTTCTTTTGCCACCATACTGTTTTCAATAATGTAGCTTTGTACTATAGCTTGAAATCAGGAAGTGTAATGAATCCAACTTTGTTCACAACGGACAAGAAAACTCTGTCAGGGCTTTCTTGCAGAGATTTGGAGAGGAGCTAATGTTTGAGCTGACCTTCCCAGTATTTGATGATCTTCAAGAAAAGGGCATTCCAAACAAAAGAAAAAGTATTTTACACAGGCAATAGAGACTATATAAGTTAAGGCAGTTACAGAAAATTTGTTATTATTCCACTAAAACTGGAGGGTAGAGTCTAAGGAAGGGAGGGGTGGGGGGATGGGTATTTAGAGATATTATACGTTATATAGCAAAAGTTCTCAAAATTTCTAGCTCAGAAGACCCTTATGTTTTAAAGACTCCAAAAAACGTGCTTGCCTATATGAACTGTATTTATCATGTTAAAATTATAACTAAAAAATTTTGCAAATGCTATAATATAAAAGTATACTTTCTGTTGGCTGACAAAATGATTCCATCACATACTATATGTCTCCTGCAAAACTTCACTGTATGATTTTGAAATAAAGAACATGGAAAAGATATTCCCAATTTCTTCAAAAGGTGACATTTCAAGGAAATAGGGGTGAATGGTAACAGCTCTACAACATAAATATGAGTCAAGCATCTATATTAGGTTGATAGAAACACAATTTCAATATAGTGCCTTCACCTACAATCACACTGAAGATAACAACTATATCTTTTATTTCTAGCATAGAGTAATATCCCAAGACTTAGCCCAATCTAACTCTGTTGGACACTTCTCAATGGATAAACTCCCCCTAACCTGAGTACTGGGACAGAAAGGTCAATTAGAATTCATTCTGAAAATGATCATTGAGAACTTTTTATGTTTCAGCCATTACTTTAGGGGTGGGGAAACCAGCTGTAAATGCCACAGACGAAACTATGTGATCTTCTGAAACTGGCATTCTAGTGAGAGTGAGACACTTCAAATATATAAAATATTAGAATGTGATAACTCCTATGAAAGAAAGTAGCATAATTCTTAGTTGAACCGACTACAAGCCACAGTCCCATTAGCACATAAATTAAACTTGTTCTTTGCCTTTCCTTGTAGAGCTCATTCATTTTTACTCCTATGACACCAAAAGGATACATAGAGGAATCTATGCCATTCAAAGTCTATACTTAGTTTAGCTGGTTATAGAATAGAACAAATGAATCCATATACAGGAGTTCAAATCTTATTTGGGCACATTATTCTTCAATTACTTACATAACGATAAACTATATTTTAACTCCAGGGTTTCATCTCAAAAATAGATTTTCTTGATTACAAAGGAATACTTTGTAAGAGAGTATGATAATACACTCAAACAATTCATTGGCAAACCTGGAGTAACAATTATAACGTCATACATTATTGAAAACAGATCAAGAATGGCATTTTCATTCAGGAAGTACAAAAGGAAAGAAAAACAGATGATGTACACATACATGTAGTGCATTGGTGACAACAAATATTCTATATTTACATCAGTCCAAAGGGCAAAACAATAACTGAGTTTGGATTATGCACATAATGACGGCCACTTTTTATTCCCAGGAGATGCTCTGAGGTAAAACGTTTAGGAATGACCACTAAAACAGGGATATCAGCACAGGCCTATTTCCTGTGACTAGTTATTTGAACATTTACTGCAAGATCACAGAGATGAAATATAGGACCAGAAGCGTGTGCTGAATCCCTTGGCTGCAGTCTATAAGCAATTTTATTTTCCTTAATACATATTTGTAAAAAATATGGAGAAAGGATATACAGGTGTGCCGCTGAAACAGAAGGCCTTCTATAAAGAATCACTGAATTAAAAATTATAAGCCGCATCCATGCCTAAAGGAAGTTGGTTTATTTGAGGAGGTTTCAATCAACTGAGGAAGAATCAACCACTTATTAAAACTGCATTACTTTTGTGTAAGACTTTTAATGTAAAAATGATTAGCAATCAGGGCTAGATAGCTTGCTTGTAGCCATTCTTCTAAATCCAAGCAAATGTAAAAATCATATAACACCAAGAATAATATGTAAAGTGTGGTGTCTAAATGGGGTGTCTCTAGATAGGATGGGGGCGCCCAGATGTAGGGCAACCATCCAGTGGAAGCTGGTAGCACGGGAGGTGAAAGTATTCGCCTGAGGCAGAACAAAGGAGATAGAAGTTTCCTGAACACACCACAAGAGAGCAGGAGGCAGGACAGCAAAGGAGAGGCTGTCTGCCAGGAACCAGTACGTGGGGGCTGTTTTTAAAGGGGGAAGATCAGGAGGTATGGGGACATATGGAACTCTCCCTTTGGGGTAACTGTGCCTCATTTTAAGTAGCCCGTTCGTCAGTGAGGGCCTACAGATATTTCGAGGTGGGTTGCCTGATGAAGCCTTTTCTACACCCCACTGTTTAAGCCTGTTGGCCTGAAAGTGGCCTCCGCATAAAGTACTAGGCTTCGCATTTTTAGATACCATACCATTTAATCTTTCCAACATTCCCAAGGAAGCATGATGGTAATATATTACAACAGATAATTTCTGAGAGATTTCCTAAAAAACTGAGCCCCCGAAAGATACACTGATTTGCAGAACCTTTGAGAACCTGCTACAAATTTTGTGCCATGAAATCTATTAGAGTTGACATCTGCTGTTTCTACCTGATCTGGACTTGTCTTTCGACAACAGCATTTCTATGGTTCTAGGGAGGATTACTATTCTTCACTCTCTGACCATACATTTCTGGTACACTGATACCACTCCACCCTGAGTTCCAGGCACAAGCAGATAACCCAACCTTGGCTAATTGGCCTATTCCATCCATCTAGTCTCAAAGACGGGTTCAGGGTGGCGGGACCAACTGGCCTAATGAGAGTCAATTCCAGGAAATGTTATGAATATTTTGTCAATCACAACTCTTTTTCATTGAATCTGTTAACTGTGAGGTTGTAAGCATAGAGGGTTAGAACCAGCAACCATAAGGAGAATATCATCTGGAGAATGAAGTCATCCAAAAGTGGAATAGTCACTGGGGGTGGGGAAATGGAAGAATGGAAGTAAAACGAGAGCAAAATTTAGTCTTTTTCATTTGAACTTGTATATCAAACTATGCCTGAAGTCAGAACCATCATGGACTTTCTCACACAAATAAAATAATTAATTCCTTTATTACCTAAACTATTTTTGAAGTTGGTTTCCTTTGCCAACTAACTAAATGAATCCTAATTGACTATACCTACTTAAGGTACAAAGCTAACAAATAATAGTAACTGGATTTGAACCAAAAGAAGTTTCCCTTATTTTGCAATAGTGACTCCTTAATATACTTACCAATATGTATTGATTATCAGTGAACTCCAAGAAATATCTCTGAGTTTATCATGTGATTTTCATACTTTCATTTGTTAAGTTGACCCTGACATTTAAAATAGTTTTAGAATTCATGAAGTGAAAATTTCCAGAAAGCTAAAACATTTCAATGCAACACTGTTAACAAACAGAACAAGTCAACAACACAAAGACTAGAAAATACAGAATAACAGAGTAGTACAAATATTGAGCATGGACCGCCTTGTAAATGGAATCAAATGCAAAAAGGGCTACCAGTTAACACCCCAAATTCTAACCCAAGACTAAACTATATATGGAAGTTCACTGCCATGTGCCATCCAACGTCAAATTAACACTATAGCACAATGTCTGACTCACTCAAGTGATGCGACTTTCTGTAAAACTTTCCCTGAAATCAATGTGCTTCTATTATTGCTCTGCCATAAGCTCCACTTGTCACCCATTTTCTTAGAAATGAAACTATTACCATCAATTCTCAAGAATAACTTGTAATTGTGCACTAGCTCTTATTAGCCTCTTTTTATAGCCCATTATACATCCTCCATTTTTCCTTTTTTTTATTAACAAAAATAATTTCCATCACTTGGGAGTTTATAAAGCAATAAACTGCTCTTGATTATTCAGCACTTTTACAGGAACCATTTCCTGGTAATTATGAGGTACTCAAAAATAAGTAAGTGAAACTATCAACATTACACAAAATTTAACTTCAAACACTCATTTCCCTCTGTATTTTGTTAAAATTTGAATTATCATAGATGAATTTGAGAAGGAAAAGTACCACACCTTTGTGAACAATTAAAAGAAACAGATTTTAATAATCTTTAAAACACAGTGGACTTTTGCACTGGCATTCTCTATATGGCATTCTCTTTCCCCAGATAGTCAAATACCTTATTCCTTTAATCTATTCAAGTCTGTGCTCAAACATTACTTCCTCATAAGGACCTTCTTGGACTATCCTAACTAAAATGGAGAGAGATTTCATCACTCTTTTTCTTCTAACTTGTCTTATTTTCCTTTCCCTTCTTAGCACTTACCTTTAAGAGATCTTATATTATTTCATTAACTTTGACATGGGGGTGGCAGGAAATATGTCATCCTCAATACCCAGAAAAGCGCCTGTCAACTGAAATTACTAAATAAATATGCAGTGAACAAACAGATAAATTTAGGTACCTCCTTTATGGATTATTCAGCTCCATAGCTTCTACTAATCTTTTTTAGTCTCTTTGCTTCATATTAGAATCCCCATTTGAGACCTAAGTAAAGGAACTAAAGGAAAATAAAATAAGCTCTTCACCAGAACTGAAGTAGGGATTTTAAAAACACAAATATAAAATGCCAAGAAAGATTTGCAAAAAACTCATCACAAAAGACATTATACAAATGAAAAATTTTAAGAATGACTTAATTTTTCATTTAGCATATGACTGAAGCAATTTTTTTAGATATTAAAATTCCTAGTGTCCTTGAATATAGGAGAATACAGACAATCATAGAGACTAGTGTGAAGTATATAAACAATGCAATATTTCTTAAAGGCAACTTGGCAACAGGTATCAAAAGATTAAGTGAATACTGTCCGATATAGCACCTCTATTATGTTACAGAGGTTTTACTAAAGAAATTAAATTTGATTTGTGCAAAGATCATGCTATATGGAGATTTCTTACAGTATTGTTTATAATGGTTGAGAGAGAGAGAGAGGGAGAGAGAAATGACCTAAATATCAGAAACTGAGGACTGGTTAAAAAAAAAAGCAATAGGGGGAGGGGTGCCTGGCTGGCTCAGTTGCTTAAGCTTCCAACTTCAGCTCAGGTCATGATCTCACCTCTCCTAAGTTCGAGCCCAATGTCAGGCTCTCTGCTGATAGCTCAGAGCCCGGAGCCTGCTTCAGATTCTGTATCTCCCTCTCTGTCTCTGCCCCTCACGAGCTGTGTTCTGTCTCTCAAAAATGAATAAACATTAAAAAATAAAAAAAGCTATTTTTTTATTGGATGGCTGAATAGGTTAAGTGACTGACTCTTGATTTTAGCTCAGGTCATGATCTCACAGTTGGAGGGATAGAGACCCGCATTAAGCTCTGAGCTGACAGTGTGGAGCCTGGCTGGGATTTTCTCTCCGTTTCTCTCTGTCCCTACTCTGCTCACGTGTGCATGTGTGCTTGCTCTCTAAATAAATAAATAAATACTTTTAAAAAGCTACATTACTGAAAAATATTTGATATACCATTAAAGCTTATATTTGTGAATAATGTTGATTATAGAAAGATGCTGACAATATAAATTGTAAAATAAGTAAACAATTAAAGTATGATTTAATTGCTAAATGCTCCCTAAAATGTGCGATATATAATATATATTAATATAATAATGTATATTAATTTAATTCCTATTCCTCATTCTTCTATGACTTAAAAGCTACAAATCATAGTGGAAATGATGAACACATCTGAGTTTACAAAGCTATGAAACTTCTTAAGAGTAAATAATGAGGATGATAATAAGATAGAAAAAATATTCAAATACATGGGCAATATGGGAAGTGACTTCTAACATTAAAAATGTGTAATATAACTATGTGTAGTTATATTAAAAATTTTAAAACAACCATAAGGATGTAAACCAAAATGCCCTCAATGATTATCCATGTATGTAATACATATCGGGCTAAAATTACTTTTCTTCCTTTGTCTGTCTGGTTTTTCTAATTTTGTAATTTCAAACTACGAAAGATCTTTGAACTGATATTTTTAAATTAATGTTACCTCTATGTCCTTAAAGACAGTTTAGTCATTGCAGGAAATTCAAGTAAAATATATTAAGAAGTTTTCCTGAAGTATCTGGTAAACCAAGACTGGCTAGATCTTAAAATATCTATAGAGACTTCTTTCTCCTTATTAAGGATAAATAATTTGTCTTTTTTGATACTGTATCCACTCCCCTCTACTAATAGAGGTAGACACATCAAACAACATGGATTTTCTAAATTATTTTTCATATCTGGCTTTGGATTTAATCAGGCACACACACATAAACACACATGTATAATCTAATCACTTAAAACATATTTAAAAAAAGATAATTAGAGGGCACCTGGGTGGCTCAGTTGGTTAAGCATCAGACTTCAGCTCAGGTCATAAACTGACAGTTCATGAGTTCAAGCCCTGTATCGGGTTCTGTGCTGAGGGCTCAGAGACTGAAGCCTTCTTCAGATACTGTGTATGTCTCTCTCTCTGTTCTACCTCACTTGTACTCTCTCTCTCACTCAAGAATAAAGATTTTTTTTAATTTAAAAATTAAAAATAAAATAAAAATATTGGTCATGTCTAAAATAATATCATATAAGTCTTTTAGCTGTACTAGTGAAGTATACAAAAATTAATACAAACTAAAGTTAATATAACTCTATGCTCTCTCTGCCCTCTAGGAAAAACACAAAGATACTGTTTCCAGATGTTCTGTAAAGCATACATGACACTTTTGCCTTTATGTGTTTATAGTAAGGTAGCACATGAAAGCCAGAGAGCGACAATACACTTAAGATACCAAATACCCTATAAGATGGAAGCAACCTCTTTTCTGACTATTTACAGTCTTTAAAAACTATTTCTTCCAAGAAGTCATTTGGCTTTTTCAACCTACAACGAAACTCCTGTTAGTGGTTAAGCCCAAATTCAATATTCTATTATGTGGCTTTTTTAGACGTCTCTAATTATTTCTAATTCCTTCCCTCTTAGATTAGAAAACTCCATGAGGAAAGAAGCTATTTAGTCTCCTTTCATATTCATCATGGAGTAAATACTTATAATCTGACAATATTGCCTTGTATGGTAATTTATAAAATTACTATTACATATCCTTAAAAACCTACTTTCCAAAAAAAAAAAAGCAACTAAAAGTGCTAGTTACAAATATATATGCATCCATGAACTGAAAGAATGTAAAGGAATCCTGACAGGGCTTACTAAAGAGGTACATTAGAGAACACTGAAGTCCCAGCCACTGTGAAGGCCCAGTTATGAGGGCTACTCAGGGCAAAGATCAGGGAAGACAATTAAGTGCTCGAAGGCAATCTGGTAAGAGATTCCAGAACAAAGCAAACCCTGCAAAGAATTTCATCTGCAAAAGAGCTGAACTACAGAAAAAGCCAAACCCACAAAAGCCCACTTCCTATCTCAGTCGTGAGACAGGACAGAAGTAAAAAGTATCTCCCCTGAGAATCCAACAACAAAGATCTCACATGGAGATACACTCCGAATTTCTACTACTTCTTGCCTGAAAATCCCCATATTGAAAACTTCCTATAAATTGTACTGGGTTTAGAGAAAGCGTAAGTATTTGATAAAAGCAAAAGGAACTCCTCTCTAGAGGAAAGCCGTTTACACAAAGGTGTCTGCAAATTCCAACAAACACAGGTTAATTTAATTTAACATAGACTCACAACCAAAAATTACAAAAAGACAATAAAGCAATATACTAGGATCAAAAGCCAGTATGCAGGTACATGCACAAACAATGCAAAATCACAGAGTTCACAAATGGGCTTAACAGATACCTAATACATAATAAGTAGATTTAACTTTTTAAATGGGTATCAAAAGTATAAGGAAAGGGGCACCTGGGTGGCTCAGACAGTTAAGCGTCCAACTCTTGGTTTCAGCTAAGATGATCTCACAGTTCATAAGATGGATCCTCAAATGGGACTCTGAGCTGACAGTGTGGAGCCTGCTTGGGATTTTCTCTCTCTCTTTCTCTTTCTCTCTCACAAAATAGATAAACTTAAATAAAAAGTATTAGGAAAAACAAGAGATTTGAAGTAACTAGAAAGAACCAAATAGAATATCTGCAAATAACAGTAATTAAAACTTTTTAGGATCCATCATCAGTATAAAAACAGAAAAGGTATAGCTGAAGATAAGACCAGTAAACTAAAAAATAAACTTGACGGAATATAGTAGAAACAAAATGTAAAAAATAATGAAAGCTTTAAAACTATCAAAGATAAGCAAAATATATCAATATCTATTGTATTAAGAATAAAGAGAATCAGGGAGAAGCAATGTTCAGAGACAATAGCTTTGAATATTCAAGAAATGTTACATCAATGAATTCTTATATAAATGTAAATGTACACTATAATTTATCAAAATAAAACTTCAGAAGAACTAAGACAATTAAAAATACTTTAACATCAGCAGGAGAAAAAAACAGAACATACATACAACAAACTTTAGAATGAGAGGGACAATAGACAATATAATAATCATAGTAAAAGCTAAAAAACAGTGCTGAGGTGAAGGAAGTGGTGGCGTAGACCTGTATATCCAGAAAACCATCTTCATACAGACATTTAACGGACTTTCAGACAAACTTGACAGGGTCCATGATCAACACATATTTACTAAAGAAAACTTTAGAGAAGACAATCCAGGTAAAAGGAAAATGATCCTGGAAGTGAGTCCAAAAGGAATAATGTTTATTGTAAATTCAGGAATTCTAGAAACAGGCAAACGTAGATTCATACCATATAAAAGTACATTCACAAAGAAAAAGTAAACACTGTAGAAAACTAGAACTCAGTTAAATCAACCTAAAAGAGAACATTCATTACAAAACGAGATCAAAGATATAAGGACAAAGGTATGACATTATGAAACAAACATAGTCCATTCATTCCAACTTATTAAGAATTGCTCATCTAATGCAAATCAGAGAACTCTAGATGCTGGCGAGGATGTGGAGACACGGGCACCCTCCTACACTGTTGGTGGGAATGTCAACTGGTACAGCCCCTCGGGAAAACAGTGTGGAGGTTCCTAAGGAAACTAACAATAGAACTCCCCTATGACCCGGCAATAGCACTGCTAGGAATTTACCCAAGGGATACAGAAATGCTGAGGCATAGGAGCACATGGACCCCAATGTTCATAGCAGCACTCTCCACAATAGCTAAAACATGGAAAGAGCCTAAGTGTCCATCAACAGATGAATGGATCAAGAAGATGTGGTTTATCTATACCATGGAATACTACATGGCAATGAGAAACAATGAAATCTGGCCATGTGTAGCAACATGGATGGACCTTGAGGGCGTTATGCTGAGCGAAATAAGTCAGGCAGAGAAGGACAAATATCATGTGTTTTCACGTATAGGAGGATTAGGAGGAACTTAACGGAGGACCATGGGGGAGAAGAAAGGGGGAAATGGTGGGGCAAAGGGAGAGAGGCAAACCATGAGAGACTCTTGAATGCTGACAAAAACTGAGGACTGATGGATGTGGGGGGAGGAGGGATTGGCATGGAGGAGGACACTTGTGGGGATGAGCACTGGGTGTTACGTGGAAACTAATTTGACAATAAACTATTTGTAAAAAAAAAAAAAAAAGAATTGCTCATCTAATACTCAGCATTTTGTGAGAATGCGCTGTACTTTTATAGACAATAATGACACTCGGGTCTACCAATACTAAAACATACTCTGTGAGTGATTGCACAGGGAAGGGTGAGAGTTCAGACGGAGAAAGACTTACCTTTCTACTGAGTAGACCTGGCAACAAGTGATCCACATTTCCAAATATGACTAGTGCAAACATGAGTTGCAGTGTCCAGCTGAGCAACAAAGCCAAACTAACTGAGCCTTCTCCTCAAAGAACCCTCCTCCACTTAGGTGGGAATGTAAATTGGTGCAGCCACTGTGGAAAACAGTATGGCGGTACCTCAAAAAATTAAGAACAGAAATACCAGATGATGGAATAATTCCACTATCAGGTTTTTCTCCAAGGAAAACATGAACACTAATTTGAAAAGATATATGCACCCCTATGTTTATTGCAGGATTACTTACAGAAGCCAAGATATGGAAACAAACTGTCTATCCATAGGTTACTGGATAAAGAATCTGTGGTACTCACACACAGGGGAATGTTAATTACACATACAAAAGACTTTGATCTTGCCATTTATGACAACATGTATGGACCTAGAGTGTATAATGCCAAGTGAAATAAGTCAGAAAGACAAATATCATATGATTAAGCATATATGGAGAATGAAAAAACAAAACAAAAACCAGAATTGAACCCATAAATACAAAACTGATGGCTGCACATGTGCACATGGGGATATAAGATGGTGGGGAAAATGGATGAAGGGGAATAGGAGGTGCAATCTTCCAGTTATGGAATTAATAAATCATGGGGATAAAAGGGAATACAGTCCCCATGCCCTAATATATGGTAGTATAACAGAATTCTAGGGTAACAGATGGGGGCTACATTTGTAGGAGGCACAGTATAATAGACTTGTTGAATCACTACATTGTATATATGATATTAATGCATCATTGTGTGTCAAATATAGATAAAGTAAATAAATTTTAAATAAATTTTAAAAACTGAGCATTTTCTGAGAAAAAATTGAATTAAACAGGTAAAATTCTAAGAGCTCCACTACAGTTTCAGATTGCCTTTAGTGACAGCGCATTCAACTATCGAAAGCTAACAGGATAGAGCTGGTACATATTGAAAATTATTCCATCAGAGTAAAATTATGAACAAAAAAGCAAGCACAAAGAAGAAATCTTTCCCCATCCATAGATAATGAGTTGGCTCAATTAATGCAATCACTTGCAAATGCCAAACAACCCAGTATTGCAAGGAACAGACCACTAATTGTCAATAAGTGTAGACAACTTATGACCCAATTAACTGCATACAAAGAAAATGAGAAGCTTGGGACCTATTAAAAATTGAGAGGCCAAAGGAAGCTACTTTTAAGGAAATCTCAAAGGGAACAGGAATGTTGTTAGGTTCACAAAGCATGCAGCACTCTCCTTGTAGGTTATGTACAATCTTCAACTGGCTGACTTAAACCCATAAGGGGAGGAAAGGATTTCTTACCTAACCTTTCACGAATAGGAAGGGGGCAGGGTGAGGTAAGGAAAAGTTAAGAAAAGAAAGATATTAAACCTTGCATTTCTTAAAAAACCTGTCCTTTGCCATATTGCAGGACACTACAAATACATACATGATAATATTATAATGCCCTGTTTTGTAAATTATTTTCCATTCCTAATCTCATTTTATTCCCCATAGTCTAAAGATGGGCAAACTAAGGAATAAAAATGATAAGCAACATTCCAGAAGCAGATGATTCTGAGTTATGCTCCCAAGGTCAACAGTAACGTAGTAATACATCGCAATGCCTATGTCATTCACCTCAGTTCATTTCATCAAGTAGACATTTGATCATCTCAAATCACCACAAGAAGGGTGAATGAAGAACAATAACATTTTGAAAGGGAACACACATAATTTTTATTATAGTAGTTATAATTGTATTCTTACCAATTGTCATCTCTTTCTATATTTACTTTATAAATTAAACTTTATCATAGTTATATAGGATAAAACAGTATACATAGAGTTTGGTACTATCAGTGGTTTCAGGCATCCACTGGGGATCTTCAAATTTATCCCCCAAGGATCAGGGGGCACAGACAACCATATTAGTAACTATGACACAAAACTACATACTATTAATTTCACATTTCAAAGAAGGTCAATAAAAATCAAGATGAGGAAATTCCCTCAGGGTTCATTAAGTAATGAAGGAAGCAATTAAGCTATCCAACTGCCCCCAAATAGATTTTATATCTTTAATTTGTATAGCTTCAAAATGATAAACTTTCAAATACTACATTTGACTTTTATGTGTCTTGTCCTTTTTAATGTATTTCTTCTACCATTTTTTTGTAACACTAATTTTTTTGAAGATTATAGACCAACTTTACTGTAGAATAACCCACATTCTAGATTTGCCTAATTGCTTCCTTCTACTATTATTTCGTTTGTGCCTTCATTTCTGCAGCATTAAGACCTAGAGGCTTGATTAGATAAAGATAGAACATTTTGCAGGAAGAATAGTTCAGAGGTGACTTTTTGTAATTCACTTTGGCTACATCAAAGCATTAAGTCACAAAATCCCTAGTTATTCCTCTATTAGTGACAGGAAGCTAGATCGTTTTTGTCAGGTAGTGATCACCAAATCTCTCCTTTAAAAAGGTACATTTTGGGGCTCCTGGATGGTTGAGTCGGTTAAGCATCCAACTTTGGCTCAGGGGTCATGATCTCACAGTGCTGAAAGTTTGCTCAGAGCCTGGAGCCTGCTTCAGATTCTGTATCTCCTCTCTCTGCCCCTCCTCCACTCGTGCTCTGTCTCACTCTGTCTCTCAAAAATAAATAAATGGTAAAAAACAAAAAATAAATAAAAAAGGTACATTTTTCTCTAAAATTTTAAGTTTATTGTGGTGTAAACTGTAAGTTATCTTTGGGGTAAAATGTTGACACCATAAACTTCTTTCCAAATATCCTTTCACCTGTTATTTTTATTAGTCAGTGGTGACCTTTATCTCATTAAATTATTACAATAAGGATTACAAAATAATGCTTTTAAATTCTATCATTCCTTCTACATTTATTAGCTGGCATTCTTCCTTTTCTTTTGTTACTTCCCTGAGAATGTTTTTAAGACTGGAAAAAATAATACTATCTTTCTGCTGAAGAGAAATATCCAATTGAGTGGAGCAAAATGATGCAAGAGAAAGAGGGAACTATATTTAGAGCAATATTCCAGAGTAAGAAAGTTAGCATTTAGTGCACAGTCCAGATAGAAGCAAGAACAGTTTCTCAATAGTAACAGGAAAGAAGTTGAGTTAGGTTTGCGTAAGTGTATAGATCCATTGTTAGCAGTTAACAGTTAATTATTTCTATTTTAGAAAACAAGATCATCAGTTGAATGATAGATTAGGGAAATTAAGACTTTCAGGTCATTTGAGATGAATAATCATGAATTTAAAATGAGACCAGTTGAAATGGTTATGTGTTTTTCTCCATCTATTTTCAGCTGGGTAGGTATCAATATGGAGTTGGGCAAGAGCTGGATTTATTTAGGGCTGTGATATTGCCAAGTAAGTACAACAAAATGACAAAGTAGTGACGACAAGACTCAGAGTATGTTCCAGGAATAAATTATGATTATCCATGACATTTAAGTTGGGTAAGAAAAGAGGGGGGATGAAGAAATGGACAGTAAGATGGTGGTAGTATCAATGAATTATAAGCCCTGGTGGGGTCAAAATATTGCTGCAGCTAAGGTTCTGGAGAACATGAGCTAGAGAGAAGCTGGCACTCAGAAAATGGGATAGTTAAATCCGGGATTATTAATGGGTTGCTATAACTATTACTCACAAGGTGTAGATTATAACCATAGAAGTGTGTGAGGTAGGTGGAGGGACAGATGTTTAGAGAAATGGAGGTCAAAGATATAAAAGTCAATGGTATTTGAAAGATCTTTACTAATAATGAAATCATCAGAAAAGATGACAGGAGAAGCATTGGAGGGCGTGATAGTGAGCCAGGAGCTAAAAACCTTGAAGGAATGGGGGAAAATGATCAATAGGCTAATTAATAAAAGTATCAAGAAGATAAGGTCTAATGACTTAAGATTCCCTGCTGGGCAGTTTTGAGACAGGGAAGAGAAGGAATGTAAATGAGCACTTAGGAGAAATTCCAACAGCTACCCCACTTCTAGGGCTATTCATTCATATGAAGGATGTAAGAAAGTAAACAGCCATGAAATAAGAGGAATGGATCAAAAGCAGTATTCTCAAGAGATCCAGCTTTCAATAAAAGCAAAAAAAGAATAGGGCTTTCTGAGAAGGAATTGAAAAGAAAGCAGATTTTGCTGATGACTAACCACGAAACCATACAACATCAGTTGGGGAGGGGGGGAGAAAGAATATAGGATCAAAAAGGAGTATGTGGAAGGATATGCACATTAGAGATGTGGGGACAAGGGATAACTTGCACATCATGGGATGACTAAAATACTAAACAATCAGTCTCTGTGTTCTCAGTGTAGATAGTGGAGGGGTGGTGGCACAGAGACCAGATGAGAGAGGAGTGTAAGCCTTGAAGTAGAAGAAAAGCAGGCTTCTTACCAGAAATAAGCAGTGTTTAAGGCCACACATCTGAATCCTGCTCAGGAAGGTATCAGGGTCCCCAGAAGAATAGATTTACTCTAAGCAGTCAGAAGGCATCTAGGTTCCCTAACGACTCCGCCAAAAATAGACTTTCTATAGAAGACAGGAAAGGAATGGTCTTGCCTCAAGCATTAAAGGTTCCTTTTTAATTTTAACCAATGTAGATTAAAGGAAGGACTCACCAACTCAAAGAACACAGTGCTCATCTTGACCCTTGTCAAGATAGTAGCCTCAAAGTGGGTTGATTAAGCATGGATGAATTCTCTTCACTCCAAACTGTTACTTAATGATTTCAAGTCATAGACATTTCTAAAATTGTAACAAAGAAAACTGAGGTTCAACAAAAGATATAAAACTGCTTCCCTACTGGAAATTCCAATTTAATCAATCTAGTCATAATTCACTACATGTCTATATAAGCACAAAGGAAGGATCCTTTCTCACTATCCCGTACACCACATCTTAATACAGAGTTCCTTTTTGAATGTGTTAAGACAGTCCACAATAGACTGAGGATACAGATATTCAATTTGAAAACACTAGAGAATTTTGATCAATTTCCAACTCTCAGTTGTAAATCCTATAGACATATTCACATCATTCCCAGGACTGAAAGTCCCAAGTAGTTTCTACTAACTTAAAATGAAAATCCGGTAAAAATATTGGTTTCTACTTAGAAAAAAAGGGTCTTATTGGATTATTTCAATAATCTAGAGTTCAAATTAGTTTCAGATTGTGTACAGAGATGGCCGTAAATATAATATAGAAAGTGATTCCTTTCGGATGACATTTTCCTTCTACTTAACTATAAAACTTGCCATTTTATGACTCAAAAAACAGAAACATACTGAAATCATGAAAAGATGAGCAGTATTTTGGACAAGAGCCCAGCATTAGAAGAGTAATTCTGTCTTCTTGCACCAATCCCTTACTTAATCTCATTATCTACCAAACTAAAATTTTTAGAAATTTAACTCCCTCCCCAATTTTTGCACACTGTATCTCAAAAAGAAAAAAAATTAAAAATAGAGGTACACACACACACAAAAGAAATTTAAAAACATAAATTAATAATATTTTGAGAACTCAGAATATAAACTTCCTTAGCCATTTTTTAAGAGGACTATACGTCTAAAGGTTACTGAGTTCTCAAAGAATGTTTTAGTAACTGATGTTGACAGTCAACCAAAATATATTAAGTGATCATTTACTATAAAACAAGTTATCTAATTGGGGAGATGGAGTCAAAAGAGATTTAAGATGACCGTTACTTCAACAACTATATGACACTGTTGGAGCACAGAGGGGTGATAAGGACAAACACATACCAAGTCAAAAAATAAGACAAATCTGGGTATACTACTTTTCAAATGACAGGCACAGAAAGGAAATGTTTTCAGTGCTAAGGAGAAGGCAAGACTAGTGAAGTAAAGAGTAGTCAGAGAAAACTTCCTGAAGGAGAGGAAATCACTGGAATCTTCAAGAATAGGTAAGATCAGAGGAGCAAAAAGAAGGGTAATTGTAGCCTAAGAGGGGAAGAACCAATACAAAAATCACAGGAACATCGATATGTTGGGTATTCATGAGGCACAGAAAAATATGAATGTGATCAACATTAGAAAAATTTTGGTTAATTCAGTTATCATGTTAAAAATCCTAAGTGCAAATCATGCTTTCCTTTGTTAAGTTTTCAAGATCTTATTTAAAAGGGTAATTCACATCAAAAATCAGTAGCTTTCATAAATCAAACCTCAATAATGTAAAAATACTGGCTATATACATTCAGCTGGGTCCTATAATTAATTTATGCATACTAATAGGATCTTTTGTTTATGGTAGTTTATCACAAGATGTAGAGTTGGTATGAATTTTAATTTTTTCATTAAATTACCTCATTCTGCTTATTACCACCAATTTATATCAATCTTTAACAACTGCTATATTTAAAAGTTAATCATTATTTTAAAATTTCAATTAAGTCAGATGGTCTTTCCCAAGGATTCTGAAGTAGGGCGATTTGTCTCTACCTCAAACAATACATCTATAAAATAAAGGAATTGCAATTGATCCATGGTTTGTAAGCATTTTTTAAACCAATGGAATACCTATTTATAATAATATTATGTTATTCAAAAACATAATAGAGAAAATAGATTGAAGTATATCTCCATTATCTGAATAAGGGACAAGTATTCTAGAGCTCTGTTATTCCTTTACATAGCCACTACATCAGGCCTGAGACATCTGTCAGCATAAGAGGTTCCAGGGAATGCAATTTGAAAACCACAGCCCTGGGTGCTTGGTAATGCAGTTCTAAATTTCTCACATTCTAAGGAAGTGTCTTCAAAAGAGTCACTCAGTGTGTAACAATATGTGATGTACGTTTTGATAACAATCTTTGGACTAGAACCTAGCTCCTTTATAAAGAGATGGGCAAAATCCAATACACAGAAAATGCTTCCTCAGGAAGGACACAAATGAGGACTATGTAGGAGGAAAAGATTTTGACAATGATCGACTTCCTTTTGGTCACCTTTTAATCTCAAAGCCTGGAACACACTAGCACCCCTCACCCCATCTCTCTTGACATCCCAACAAAGATGGCTCTCTTGAGCCTATCTCCCCTAAAAGAACAATCCATTCCCCATACTTTTCTTTTATCCCAAAATAACCTTCTCCTGGACAATATTTACTCTAGGAATTACTCACTGTCTGACAAAAATTATGTTGCTTAACACTTGTTTACTAATGTGAAAATGGATGTTATTGATGAGTGAATGCCTCACCCATTCAGAAAATGTTTAGGCACTAAGGACATACAATATTGACATTGTGAGAATTTTGAAAACTATTAATAGTCAGTAAAGAAAATGATTTTTGAGAGGTGGTTCATTCAACGCTCCACAAAAAACAATAAGTAGACTGTGATTTGCTTTTCTTATGCATTAAGGACCCTGTTTAAGAACTAAAATGTTGTAATTTATGTCAAAAATTCTGACATTTGTTTCGGTCTTTGTTTTTTTTGTTTGTTGTTTAAGTTTTATTTATTTGACAGAGAGTGACAGCACAAGCAGGGGAGAGACAGAGAGAAAGGGAAAGAGAGAGAATCCCAAGCAGCCTCTACGCTGTCAGCACAGAGTCCGACTCGGGGCTTGGTCTCATAAACCACAAGATCATGACCTGAGCCAAAATCAAGAGTTGGATGCTTTTACTGAGCCATCGAGGCACCTCGGTCTTAGTTGTTTTTATATATACTTCTATATAAGTATATACTTATCTTTGGAAATTTGTGCACAGAGACGTATCATCATCTGTAGATAGTTCTTTTTAATCAAGAAGGTTACACTACCTCCGTCAGTTACTATTTCAGAAATCTACCTTTCCTTCAGAAAATAATCCTGTGTAAAATCCATGTAATGTGTGGATGGGAGGCCTAAAGCGTAGACAAGAGCACAGAACTTCAGAACAGGTCAGATGATGTCAACATGGTTTATAGTGAAGAAACTGATAAATCTATATTAGATTATAAACAACTCTTCTGAAACATATGTAAGCTTCTATTATTCCCTGGCTTGGACTAAAGTTAAGAATCAAACTCATTCCTTGTACACACAATCTAAATGAGGTTGGATGAAGGTGGTCCAGAGAAACCCTGGACATGAAAGAAATGCATCTGTAATCTTCACTTGCAGTAGGACTAATCTACACGTAGGTGGCTGAGATAAATATAAGAACTAGAATTTCCATTTCCTCCTAGGTCACAATCCTTAGTGGAGATGGATTTAATGCACTAGCCCTTTTTCATCAAACCTCCTGTACATTTAGAAATGCAATGTATACATTTTACCTAGAGCAGCATTCTTTTGGGAGCTAATCATTATATTATTTTATTATTCGATAAACCAATGTCCTAGATTACTGTTTAGCTGAGAATGGTTTCTTTCACAACTTGATAACTGAGTTTATCATTATAAAGAAAATCATTTTTCAAACTGTCGCATCCACAAGCTGTGTCATTTCACAGAAATTACAATACAGCAAAGACAATGGAACAGCTCCTTGGATACCAAGGGCAGATACTGAAAGGGGACCAGACGAGGGAGGCTTGAAAAGCTATTTTAAAAGCAAGTCCAAGGAAGCATGCCTTTATACTGAAGAATATCACAAATACCTCAGGGACTATTAATTCTGAAAATACTGCCACCTTGCAAATGAAGTGCTTTCTTAGAAATGATGAGGCATCAGTATATGTTTTTGAATTCATGCTGCTTTCTGACAACTCTGTCAAAATGCCCTTTCCTCCGAAATATTTAATGACAGAAAAATCGTAGCAGAAACACATGCTCAGTAGTTCGGCTTTTTGTGTTCAATTTCATAGCAAATGAATTTAGGAGATGTGTCACAAGTAGAAAAATCAAATGTTATTGCTTACATACAAGATAGATGGAAACAAAGAGCCAAATAGACAAGGACCTGTCCACTCTCACAGTATAAGGTTTTCAACATGGAATATGTAAATCTTGCCACAGACTTGCTGGCATCCCCAAAATGGTCTTATAGATCAGCTGCATTTCAGTGACCTGGGCAAGCTACTACATACATTAGGAGAAGGCTGCACAGCATGTATGTATACGTGAATGAAGAAAAGCCTGAGGCGCCTGGGTGGCTCATTCGGTTGAGCATCCCACTTCAGCTCAGGTCGTGATCTCATGGTTTATAAATTCGAACCCCGCTGCTGTCACCACAGAGACTGCTTTGGATCCTGTCCCCCTGTCTTTCTGCCCCTCCCTGGCTCACGCTCTGTCTCTCAAAAATAAATAAAACACTTAGGGGCACTTGGGTGGCTCAGTCTCTTAAGTGTCCGACATTGGCTCAAGTCGCAATCTCACGGTTCTTGGGTTCAAGCTCCATGTC
Organism: Proteles cristata cristata; assembly: GCA_017311185.1. Classification (NCBI taxonomy): domain Eukaryota; kingdom Metazoa; phylum Chordata; class Mammalia; order Carnivora; family Hyaenidae; genus Proteles; species Proteles cristata. Next base: position 88,530 of record JAESUZ010000100.1, read on the forward strand.
AGGCTCAGTGCTGACAGCTCAGAGCTTGGAGCCTGCTTCCAATTCTGTGTGTCCCTCTCTCTGCCCCTCCCTCGGTTGTAGTCTGTGTGTGTCTCTCTCTTTCAAAAATAAATACACATTAAAAAAATTTTTTTTAATGTTACTTAACCCAGCTCACTGTCTTCAGGCAGGTGGGTATAGTTGTGGAAAAAGATTAACCTCTACCTTTCGAGATTCTCCTGGCTGACTTAAGACTCTTAACAGACATAAAAAAGATTAACAGGAGAAAATCAAACAACAGTTTAATAACCTTCCATACAACTTCCAGTATGCATGGGAGAGATACAGGAAAGCTGAGTAATTCCCCAAAAAGGCCAAAGCCATCACCTTAAATAACATCTTCAGCTAATGACAAAGAAAATGTTGGGAATAGGGCATTATTTATGGAAAGTTACCAAAAGAAGCAAAGTTAAAAAAATAAGGTTGCTATGCAGATATAAATTGTTACATTCTCCAATAAGAGTCTCTAATCTCTCTCTTCCTGGAACAGCAAGGGAAACACCCTTAGAGTTTATACACATAAATGTTTCTTACAAAGGGTAAATTCTACTTCATTTTCAGAGCTTCTCCTATGTAGCAGTTTCTTAAAAATAACCAATTTGAAACAATCAATTTTCCAAAAAGGCAAATCTTGGGATGGCAGAATTTACTTGACTTCTGTATTTAATTTGCTCTCATTAAAAGACATCCAAATTTCACCTAAAATGTATATTCTAATATGGTTCCCCCCTAAAATTAGCCGAAAGTCCTACCTTTTTGGAATGAACCCCATGTATTGATTTATACTATCTCAAACACACAGTGATTCTTCTGATGATTTCTCCTTCTTTTAAATTCAGTTTGGTATCATATTCCCAAAGTTACCGCAAAACGATTCATGCTAGATCCGTGCTTCAGAAGATAATAAACTGAATCCCTTCTCTTCATGAACAACCTCCAATTCTCATCAGTACTGGTTAATTGCAGAACACATTCACAAAGAAAAAGTAACTCATAATAAATCCTCTGGATCTTGGTGTACACTGGCTGTATAAAGTGCAGCAAAGTATTAACATGAAATCGAAGTATCGTATACTTCAGGACATGAAAACAGTTTTTAATCTCTTCTAATCTTGGGCTCTAGCAACCCCAGACCAAGGTGCTAAAGTCCACACTGGCTCCTTAGGATGGACTCTTAGGCTCTAAGGCTTATGGGCATCTCAGCATAACATCTCAAGAGAAGCTAATCATTAGTGGCAGGCATTTAATCTCCATGGTCTCCATGGTCCCAAGCATATTTTATAAAACCATTGTGGAAAGTAAAAATGTCTATCCTCCATCCATGGTTGGAGCAATACTTTTGACGTGGCTCATCACCTACAAACCCATAGACAGATATATTATTGTCTTTGCTTAGGCTTTCCCTTGAAAATATTACAAATTACTTAGAAATAAAAAAATGTTTAAGTACTTAGCAAAGAAGCACTTTCCAATACCAGCACCTGACATGAGATGAATGGATAATACACAAAATAGGCTCCCTTTCCTTTTCAATTACTTTCATTGAATACAAGTTTACTAAGTTCTTGCATATACCCAGCACTGTGTTATACCCATAGGGAATCACAAAAAGAAGATAATGACTTTAACAACAATGAGTTGCAAATACTGTAAGGGAAATGATGATTTTGCACAAAACTATTACAGAACTAATGTATTCTAAAATCTGGGTACAAATAGAATCTCCTACTTTTTGACTAACCACATAAACATAATTTTCAAATATTCTACTGTGTCTTCATTGAGAAAGCTATGTTCATTCCAAATTTAATTGTATTCATGAACTCAGTTGCTTCGTGAATTTGAAGGACAAGAAAACACTGCAAAAAGAACACCAAACCCATAGCAGTTTAAATGCATCTTTTAAGATGCATTCCACCATTGCATTCACTTCAGATATAACAACATTTCTGCATCATGCTCAGTCATGTCTTCACCACCTTCCTTCAAGACATCAAGATGAACCAGGCTATATATCAAAATGGTCATCCTTTTGGCAATCAAAGAAATATCAGTTAAACAAAATATAGGGGGTCTGGGTGGCTCAGTCAGTTAAGACTCTGACTTAGACTCAGGTCATGATCTTGCGGTCCGTCAGTTCGAGCCTTGCGTTGGGCTCTGTGTTGACAGCTCAGAGCCTGGAGTCTATTTTGGATTCTGTCTTTCCCTTTCTCTGCCCCTCCATGGCTCACACTCTGACTCTCTCCCTCTCTCTCCAAGATTAAAAAAAACATTAAAAAAAATTTTTTTAAACTATATACATGCCATTTTTGCTAATGAAACTGTCAAAGATATTTTGAACTTATATTACAAGATTAAAGAGGTAAAGTATAGGGAAATTTCCTTCAACACTAATGGCTTAAACATAAAATGGTATTCTCCTGGAGAGTAATTTTATTTTTTTTTAATTTTTAGTATTAAAATTTTTTTTAAATGTTTATCTTTGAGACAGGGAGAGAGCGTGTGAGTGGGTGAGGGGGAGAGAGAGGGAGACACAGAATCCGAAGCAGGCTCTAGGCTCTGAGATGTCAGCACAGAGCCCGATGCAGGGCTCGAAGCCACAAACCGTGAGATCATGACCTGAGCCAAAGTTGGACAGTCAACTGACTAAGCTACCCAGGTACTCCCCAGAGATTAATTTTAAAATAGGTAACACATTTACTAAATTGAGTGTGCTCAAATAACTATCAGCATTTAATTCAGCAATTAGCTGTTATCAAGACAGTATCTGGTTCTCCCCTACTTTTGGGAAAATTGGGACTCTAAATTTCCCCACCTCTACGAGGTTAAATGTGGCCACATGGCTATTTCTGCCCAGTGAAATGTGAGCATCTATGTTTCACTTCTAGGAAAAAGCATTTTAAAGCCAGTAAGCAATTTTCTATATCCTCATTCCCTGTCAAGGTGTTCATAAGAGCATATCTTAAAAAGGCAGTGTCAGAAAATTATGGCACCTCAGTAATTTTGGGTCTCTACCTAACAATCAGAACTCTCCTGTCAACTTGTAATGTAGTTACAGTGTGAGCAAGAAATTAACCATTAAAGCTTTAAGCTATACCTATTTCCCAGTGTTTCTTATCGTGACATAATCTAAACTTTTATTTTTTAGAATAAACTTGGATAGGAATTCCAAGTATAAATGTGCATAGATGTTTTAAAATAATACTAATTATTTGGAAATAACCTAAAAGACCCACAATATAGTTTCAATTTATACATAATTAATATTATATAGCCATTAAAAGCAATATTGTACCTATTTATTGACAAGGAAAGATATTTATGATAAAACATGGAGTGGATAAAGCAGGTTATAATAAAAATTAATAGTATAGTATCCATGGGGCACCTGGGTGGCTCAGTTGGTTAAGTGTCCAACTTTGGCTCAGGTCATGATCTCACAGTTTATGGATTTGAGCCCCAAGTCAGGATCTGTGCTGATTGCTCAGTGTCAGTGCCTGCTATGGATTCTGTGTCTCCCTCTCTCTCTCTGCCCCTCCCCTGTTCATGTTTTGTCTCTGTCTCTCAAAAATAAATACACACCAAAAAAATTTTTAATAGTATCGTATCCAGTTTCTAATATGTTTTTACTTTTTTATTTTTTTATTCGATAATGAGGGAGAGCATGTGAGCAGGGACACAGGTCAGAGGGTGAGAGAGAATCTTAAGCAGACTCCATGCTAAATGCAGAGCCCAATGAAGGGCTCAACACCACGACCCTGGGATCATGATCTGAGCCAAAATCAAGAGTCAAATGCTCAACCAACTGGGCCACCCGGGCATCCCTCCAATTTTTGTTAGAGATACACATGCACACACCAGGTATACACACCAAAATGTTAACGGTGGTTCTGTCTGATAAACTTACCATGATTTTTCCTCTTTCTGACTATCTAAAATGAACATGTATTACTTGTATAATAAGAACAAAATAGAAAGTAATTTTTAAAATAAGCCAGGGAATAAGTTTCAGATACACAAGATGACAAGTCCTAGAGACCAATGAACAGCAACGTGGCAGACGTGAGTGGCTCAGGTGGTTAAGCTTCTGACTCAATTTCAGCTCAGGTCATGAGCTCACGGCTCCAGATGTGCATCCTCTCTCTAAACAAATAAACAAACAAACCCCACCCACAACATCGTGCCAATAGTTAATAATCTTGTATACTTAAAAATTTTGCCAAGGGGGTAGATCTTATATTAAGAGTTGTTATACCAGAAAAAAAATCATAACAATAAGCGGGAAGGAGGACATTTTTGGAGGTGATGGAGACTGTATGGCATACATTGTGGTGATGGCTTCATGGGTTATCTACTTTCTCCAAACTTGTCAAGTTGTATATGAACTATATTTGTCATAAATAAATACATAAATAAATGACCGATCAGAAAAAAATATGCCTTTATGACTAAGAAATACATTGTGTCTTTCTTTAGTTAATACAGAGGTAAAAAGACTTTTTAAAAAAGCCACATTAGATAACAGATTCTCAGCATAAAACAGATCAGTCTGATTTATTTCCTTTCATTTTCCTAGCAGATGGGCAGCTGTTCTTTCACTCAAAAACCTCCTATTACAAGTAGGAGCGTCAAGCTGAGACCCTGAAGGATGATTTTTAATCATTTATGGTGAGCTCTGGGGAGAAAGAGAGACTATTGGTATGCAACTCACAGAAGCACTCAACCTTCCCTTTCAAATTCATTTTGGTTTGACCACTTCAAGTTTCACACACTAGCTGCATTTTGAAAGGTGATTCTAATATAACACGTATATTTTAATAAGCATAAAAAATTCCTTCTACTTATGAGAGTTGTATCATTGAATGCCCATATTAAGATGACAATTTAGGCTTTCTCTTATGGCCACAACGCTTCACTACTGATTCCCACGAAACGGAGGAATTCAAACCAAAGGACATATTATTATACTATAAGGTGATGTGCACTTGTGGCACTTTACTGATGTTTTTAATTTACCACCGCTGGCCTAGACCAGCTGCCTCAATAAAAAAAAAAAAAAAAAAAAGAAAGAAAGAAAAAAAGAAATGCCAAGAAATTGATACACTATGAAGAAGTACGCAGACTACAAATAGAATAAAGGCAAAAAAGGCCACACTTGGGAATATTCAGTTTTAATTAAAAAAATCACCTAAACTTCCCATATTTAAATATCTGGCTTGAAGCTCAGAAAGCTAAGGTAAAAGGGGGGAAGTCATAATAGTCAATTATTCAACAAGCACTTTTAAAGTAGCCACTGAGTCTGGCACTATGCACGTTAGCCAGAATACTGTGGAGAACCAAAAGAGACAGGATCTCACCCCTCCAGGGACTTAGAATAGATAATGAAAGGTGATAACACCTACGAACAAAAATATATACAAAGCGTATGGGTCTTTGGTGATCCGCAGATTGGAAACATATGGAGATCACTTTGTTGGCACTATAAAGAATGGGCGGAAGAAATAATAGAATTAGAAAGCTATTGCAGTACTTAAGGCAATGAACAAGGAATGCCTAATATTAAAAGGCAGTGAAAGCAAGCATGGCAGAGCATGAGGCATGTGGGAGATATACAGAACACTGATTTCAATAGAACTGGGAAAGCAGTTCTATACTCAGACATTTGGGACTGACAAAAATCAAGTATGCAACACAGGTATCTGACTTTGGCAACTAGGTGCACCTAGGTATCCTTAAACAAAAGTGACAACAAGTACTGGGGGCTGGGAGGGAAGGGATTACAAAGGAAAAGGTAAAAGAAAATGAGTTTAATGTATAGTAGCTACCAACAATGAATCTAAATGTTGAGACTTACAACTTGTTCTCCTCCAAATTTATTTCCTTTCCATCATTTAACACACTTGGTAACTAACCTATTTTATCGAGTCAATGCAGTACAAGAATAAATAAAGAAATAAAATTTAAAAACACTGGAAAAAAATAAGTTACTAAAAATTGCAAGCTTCATGCCAAACATAAAAACAAACGACTTGCGGGGCGCTTGGGTGGCTCAGTCGGTTAAGCGCCTGACTTTGGCTCAGGTCATGATCTCATAGTTCGTGGGTTCAAGCCTCGCATTAGGCTCTGTGCTGACTGCCAGCTCAGAGCCTGAAGCCTGTTTCAGATTCTGTGTCTCCCTCTCTCTCTGACCCTCCTCTGTTCACACTGTCTCTCTCTCAGAAATAAATAAAAAACATTAAAAAATTAAAAAAAAAAAAGACTGGTAAAACCATGCCTTGCTACAGCAGATATCACAGGTGACTTGAGAAGAGGGGCTTAGTGTGGAGTGAGAATAGGCTCAGAGCAGAGCTAGAGAGAAAATAAACTCATACGTAGGAGAAGATATCTGCATACATACAACCCATCTAATTGCAGTACATATCGCATGTATAAATAAAAAAGATGCTTTCTCATTATATTGATTCTAAGACATATCTCAATTACCTAGAAGATTGAAAATATGAAAAAAGGAGGATTTCAGAAGCAATGAAATGAAAGTACAGTAAAAACTTGGATTGTGAGCAACTTATTCTGCATGTATTCTGCAAGATGAGCAAATATTTCTAATAAATATTAACTTGATAAACAAGCGATGTCATGCAATACGAGTAGTAAGTGACGCTGAATGCCACATGATCACAACTGAGTCAATGGTTCTTGAAATTTGCTTGGATATATATTATTATATATATATATATAATATATATATATAATATATATATATATTATATATATATATAATTAGAAGGGCATCCAGGATGGCTTCCTGAAAGAATGAAGCAGTAGTGTCTCACCTCCATCTTGAATAATGAACAAAAGCGACTTGGGTAAGGAAAATGGGAAATGAGTTTTACAACACAGAAGAGTATATGCCAAGCCCTTGAGGTAAGAGAGAACATGGTATACTTGAGGAGGTAAGAGGACACCACTGTAGCAAGAGGATAGCAAATGAGTGTGTCAGGAGGTAAGATTGGGGAAGGCAAGTACTAAGTTTCTATTTCATTGAGAAAAAATAAAAATACTATACCATCTACTTTTCTAAAATATACAACTGACCATTTCTTTCACACATATTCACAAAGTTGTATAATCATCCCCACTATCTAATTCCAGAACAATTTAACCCAAAAAGAAACCTATACCATTCATAGTTGTTCTTCAATCCCCTTCTCCTTCCAGCCTTAGGCAATCATGAATATACTTTCTGTCTCAACGAATTTGCATATTTGAGACTTCTCATACACACAAACAGTAAATTAAGAGGCCATTTGTGTGTGGCGCCCTTCATAGAGCATGTTCTCAGGGCTCCTTCATACTGTAGCATGAGAACACTTCATTCCTTTTTATACAATAATAACACAGGAAAATATTTCTTTGCATGTATATTACATGAGTTTACCCGCTCCTCAAGTGATGGACATTTTCAGATGCTTCCACTTTTAGGCCACTGTGAATAATGTGTGTAAGAACATTTGCATTAGTGTTTATATGTGGATGTGTATTTTCAATGTCTTGTATGTATACCTAGGAATAGAAATGAAACTGCTTAAAAGTATCAAATTGAACAAAAATTAAAATGGCCATACTAATGCTTCGGTGAACATAGATTTTAAAGTAACCCTTTCCTCTCTTCCCCAAACTTCCTCTCTGTCCTTCACTCCCCTTCTGCCCCTCTTAGCCAATTGTTTCAGACACCCCATACCACTCTACAAATGACTAAGGCAGCACATATACAATTCCTGTTCAAAAACAGCTAGAGGGGTGCCCAGTTGGCTCAGTCGGTTACATTTCCAACTTCAGCTCAGGGCATGATCTCACGGTTCATGAGTTCAAACCCCACATGGGGCTTGCTGCTGTTAGCATGGAGCCCACTTCAGATCCTCTGTCCTCCTCTCTATCTCTCTGTCAAAAAATAAATAAACTTTTAAAAAATGTTGAAAACAGCTAGATCCTATATTTCACTATAACTCCCTCCCCAAGTCCCTTTGTCTGGGTTTGCAATGTTTGAAGGCCATAGCCTGCTGTCACCTCCTTTGCCCAGTGGAGCAAAAAAGCTCTTGTTCTTCTTTATCCCAAACTCTGTCTTCCCATTATATTTTGGCTCTGAAGCAGAGGTCGGATTTCGACAACATAACTGTTGAATTCAGTACTAACGCTGTTTAACTTCTGAAGCAATTAAGGGGTCAGATTTCCAGTTTCACATAGACTATCAACTAATTTTGTATTTTACTTGGTAGGACAATCAGAAGCTAGTAAAGGATTCTTTGAAAGAGCATATTAGTTCATATATATTTTTGAAGCTTTTGGTTAGTATATGGAATGGAATGAAAAAAGGAATGGGTTGAAAAAAGGCAAAAAAGATAAAGGAAAATTAATTACAGGTCTATTACAATAATCAGGAAACAGATGATGGCTAGGACTAGGGAAGATAGTGACAGTGGATCTGGGAGGACACAGATGGATTTGAGAAATACCTGGCAGAACAATTAACCTGATGTCATCATTCATTAGATATTATGAATAAGAGAGAAGAAGGTGTGAAAGATGGTTCACAGGTTTGCAATTACTACTGACCTCTGCCAGAGGAATTTGAATAGATTGGTAGGAGACAAAATCAGATTATAATGTGTTCACTAAACAAATACTAGAGTACCTACTATGTGCTAGGCTCAGAGGATAGATAGCAATGAAGAGAACACATGAAAATCCCTGTTCTCTTTTAAGTTATGATTTAGCAGAAGAAAGGGAGTGGGAAAAAAAGTCAAATCAACCAATAATATAGTATCTGGGGAAGTGATCATTGCTAAGGACAGAAATAAACTATAGGAAAAAGAATGACAATAAATACCTTAAATAAGTTTCTTGAATGCTACAGACTGTTCTATGTGCTTTTTAGATCTATGTACTCATTTAGTCTTTACAGCACTATGAGGTAGGCACAATCCCTACTTTACAAAGGGGGAAACTGAAGTCAGAGGTTTTTGTCTGTTTTCGTAACTTGCCCAACGTCAAAGGGTTTATAATTAGAATGATTGGAATCCAAACTAAGATTCGATTTTCATAGTTTCAGCTTTTAAACATTATATTGTATCGAAAAGGAGAATATAGTCTGTATGAAAATGCTGAGTTTTCAGAGTTTCAGCTTCTAGGCATTACACCTTATAGAAAAGGAGAATACTGTCTGTATATAAATACAGCCCCAAGGGAAGAGTTTATTTTTCACCTAAGCTAATTAAGTATGTTTACAAGGTAGGGCAAGGAGGTAATGGAGATTGAAATCATTTATATAGGTAATAACTGATAGAACTAAATCTCAGGAGGTTAACAAGCTTTAGAAGGGAGAGACGCCTGGGTGGTTGAGTTGGTTGAGGGTCATACTTCTGCTCAGGGTCGTGATCCTGCAGTTCGTGAGTTCGAGCCCCCCAATGGGCTCGCTGCTGTTAGCTCAGGTCCCCGCTTTGAATCCTCTGTCCCCTTTTCTCTGCTCATCCCCAAATTGTACTCTCTCAAAAAATAAATAAAACATTAAAAAAAGTTTTTAAAAAAGGGGGAGGGGCCTTAGAAAGGAAGACCGTGTTTTACATACTTCCTAAGCATAATATACTTGTTCCTAATATTGGAGTACTTAGAACTAAAGGACAGCCTTGCTCCGGTACTTTAACTTTTTGGTCAATTACTCTGGATTATTTGACCTAAGTTCTCTGACTTCTTCAAAAATCCAAATGGGAAAAAAATATATCTGAAAATATAATAAATAAGAGAATATTCATGAGGTCTGAAGCGAGAGAAGGAAAGCTGAGCTACAGTGAGGTGCCCCAAAGATAAGGAAGACAATGGGCACAGAGCTCCCTTCTCCTTTTCTTCTGGGAAATCCTTGAATATGCCTCCCATTTCTTAGCCAATAGTACAACTAAGACTATAGATAACGAAGACAATTCCCAACTCTCCAGAACTCAGTCCAGATGCTGGACTTGACTGGGGAATGTTGTGACCTCCTTGTCCTTTATATATTGATCTGGATGGATATGAAAAGAGGGCAAAGGTGACTAGATGTGGTTATGGTACAGGGAAACAACCATAAGTACTCAAGAAAAGTAAAGTTCTAAAATGAGAGTATTGAAGTACATTAAAAATTAAGATCTGGGGATACCGGTGGGGCCCAGGTATTTAAGTCTGACTTCAACTTGGGTCTGATCTCACAGTTTGTGAGCTCGAACCCCGCTTTGGGCTCTGCACTCTCTCTTCCTCTCTCTCTGCCCCTCACTCGCTCACATGTGCGCTCTCTCAGAAAAATAAAAACATTTTTTAAATATTTAAAAAATAAGGAAATTAAAATTAAAAAAATAATTAAGACCTGACTGCAGTAAGTGAAGATTTACTAGATATTGACTCACAAATAGGTGTCTGTGGTACGAAGGAAAAATGCTGAGGCATGATTGTGCCCTTTCTGCTATCTTAAAGCTCCACCTACTATCTGCATGGGAACATATTCTATAAAAACCTCTGTGGATATCAGTACTCCCTATTTTTTGTTCTTGACCTGACATGAGTCAGCCTCCCATCACCAGAGGAACATGATGCAAACCTGTCTCCCAATGTAAATTAATCACACCAATATTTGAAAATTCAAAATGAGTTTGGAAAGACCTGATTTTATTGACGATGGGTGGGTGCAGAGGGTGTATAAGGATTGAGAGAGGTTAACTGGCTCACTCCTAAGCCTGGTTTCTTGTCCTTATCAACCCTGGCTAAGGCTCATCTCCATCTCAGAGAGCCCAGGACTCACTGGGAGGCAAACAGGAAGAGCTGTCCGTATATCCCATAGCAGACAGGTTTCCTTTATGCTGAGATAGACAATTCATGGATAAGGATGGGATTTGACTTAGAAATAATATCATATGTGGAATAATCTAATAATAACACATAATATCTAATATATCATATGTGAAACCTAAAACAAAAACATCTAACTTTCTGTTTTCTAGTGATATACAGGGTGAACAATGGGGCACCTGGGTGACTCTGTTGGTTAAGCGACTGACGTTGGCTCGGGTCATGATCTCGAAGTTCACGAGTCCAAGTCCCGCATCAGGCTCCACGTCCAGCTCTGCGCTGACAGCTAGGAGTGCGGAGCCTGCTTCGGATTCTGTGTCTTCCTCTCTCTCTGCCCCTTCCCCCTCATACTCTGTCTCTCTCTCTTTCAAAAATAAACATTTTAAAACAAACAGGGTGAATGGTTATTATTTCAGCATATATACATATTGTATACACAAACACACACACACACACACACACACACGAATAGGAGAACAGACCTGTAGCTGTCACCCAAGAGGATATGCAAATCTGGGTCAGAGTGAGGTGCCCCAAAGGCAAGGAAACCTTTGGGCACAGAATTGTGTGTGTGTGTGTGTGTGTGTGTGTGTGTGTGTATGCGTGTGTGCGCGCGCATGCGTGCATGTTCACACGCACAAAAGGACACGATGATTTTAGTATGTATGTTACACATACAATAAAATTTCCCAGTTGCCACAAATATGAAAAATTCACATCCCCAGCATTTCTGCCAGTTAACAAATTTGCTAAACTCAGAAGATTAGCAGTTGGACCTGTTGCACTGTGAAACCAAATAGGTTATGAATGAGTCAACATTCTCTACACGTCCTTAATTCAAAGAAGAGATACTGTCTGTTCCAAACTAGGAACTCTAAGTAAATAACCAAACTTCTCTTAGAACACTGAGGTTCACATTCACAGCATAAGGAGCCTGAACAAAGGTCTGGTGTGTGACAAGAAATGAAGTTTTGACTCTCTTCCTGTCTGACAAAGCCATTTAAGTCTACAGGATCAGTCGAACTAGTGTCCTTGAGAAGCCAATAACATAGTCAGTGTGAAGACATTAAGGACTAGGAACCTACTTCTTTGTGGGGACCACTTCTCTCATTACAAAATGAGTTACCCTACAATACACATAACCTTGCATATATACAGACACATGAATAAACCAAAGAGGAAATATTATCAGTTATACACTTAACGTATCAATCTAATTAACCAAAAATTCCCTCTCATGATAATGGGTTTTCCAACACTTCTTCCCATGATGACCATATTGCCATTGAAATCCATTCAAGAACACAAATACATCAAGAAGCATTTTATTCAAATGACAGGGAAGCTAAAAATACAGTGAAAAAATAAATATTTCTGTTAAAACAAGCACATGATTACATTATTAACTTCCTTGTTCCTAAAATGTAGCTGCACCCAGTTCTTTTCACATGCAAAAATTAACACATGCAAAAACTAACCAAACAGCTCATTTTGGTTATCAGTTTTCACACAAAATAAAAATCAGAAGATGTCGAAACAGGCATTTTCCCTAAAGCTAGCACCATTAATAATATCACATACCTAAAACAAGATGTGGTGAGTGTGCGTACTCCTTTAATAATGAGAGAGATCCAAGGTCAAAGCTAATGTCGTCATCACAGACTCAAATAGGAGACATCTGCCCCTTGCTCTTAGCTAGAATTTCTTTGCTGTCAATTCACTGTGGGTCTCTTTCCAAGATTAAAAGCAGGTGGAACACACTCAACTATCCACCTACAATTTTAAAATAAAAGAACTGTCTTAGGACTCTGAGTGGACCGCATGGGGAAGGGATGGTCCAGAGTAGAGAACTGTGTCCTTTTTATTCTTACATAATGAACCATCAACATGCCCAAACAACAGTACCCCAAAAGCAGCCAGATATTTGGGAATCGAAATCTTCATTTTTTTTTGTTTGTTTTTGTTTTTGTTTTTGTTTTTGTTTTTTTAATGTTTTATTTATTTCTAGGAGAGAGAGACAGCGTGAGCAGGGGAGGGTCAGAGAGAGAGGGAGTCACAGACTGAAACAGGCTCCAGGCTCTGAGCTGGCAGTCAGCACAGAGCCCGACGCGGGGCTCGAACCCACGAACCGCGGGATCATGACCTAAGCGAAAGTTGGACGCTTAACCAACTAAGCCACCCAGGCGCCCCCTAAATCTTCATTTTGACTCCTTACAGCAGACAGAGACAGAATTATAACAAAGCAAGACAGCAAACACAGTTGGGAAACATATTGAAGAAAAACAATGAAAATTTTGGAAGTGTTATTGTTTTCTTCTTCTCACTCAGACTTCAGATCCATGTTCTCTAGGCTGCATACATACACACTGTGTGTGTTTGCATGTTTTTCCCTAGAACTTAAGTTCTACAGGAACTCAAGTTCCCTAGAACTTAAATGTAAATGGAATTTTGTAACTCCAATCATAAAAAGGGAAAGGAGACTGAGGATCACAAATTCACTAATTTCTTGCCACTTTCAGGCAAATCACATTTCTTCTCTGCATTCTGAATTTGTTACCTGCACATTTCTTGAAATGACACCTTCTTAGGATAAATAACCTTTTATTATGAAGGACAAGCAAAAGCAGTAAATAACATTGGAAGCAATAGGTAGGAGCTGTGAGAGTACAGATATTAAGTACCTGTGTGGTCACTGAAAATAATAATATGGCGTAATGCTAAAAATGAAGGGGTTGGGGCACCTGGGTGGCTTAGTCGGTTAAGCGTCCGACTTTCGCTTAGGTCATGATCTCGCGGTTCGTGGGTTCGAGCCCCGCATCGGGCTCTGTGCTGACTGCCAGCTCAGAGCCTGGAGCCTGTTTCAGAGTCTGTGTCTCTCTCTCTGACCCTCCCCTGCTCATGCTGTCTCTCTCTCTCTCCTAGAAATAAATAAAAATTTAAAAAAAAAATTTAAAAATGAAGGGGCTGCCTCTGGTGGTAGTGAGTACCCTGTCACTACAGGCATCCAAGGACAGGCATGTCAACAATTACCAGGGGAGTGCCCTGGGTGGCTCTGTCATTTAAGTGTCCAACTTCAGCTCAAGTCATAGGCTTGAGCCTCACGTCGGGCTTTGTGCTGACAGCTCAGAGACTAGAGTCTGCTTTGGATTCTGTGTCAACCTCTCTCTCTGCCCTTCCCCCACTCGTGCTCTTTCTCTCAAAAATAAACAAACATTAGAAAAAAACACTAAGCAGGAATTTACTATGGCAATTTACTAACTGGAGGTAGGGTAGTACCTTTAAGGAACCTTTCAAACTTTATGATTCTTTGATTCTATGAATGCTAGTAGGAATTATTTTCTAAAGTGATTAAATTTTTTTGCAAAGCAGATATTTTCTAAAGTTACAAACCTGCCTTTTCATAGGGTGGGTCTATTTTAGGATGGCAGATACACTTGTATCGGAGAACTTTATTCTGTTTTACAAGATGGATATGAACATATTCATTTGATTAAAATCAGGCTTATCTTTTTAAAATGGATTCTCTTCAGAATCAACATCAAGATTCAAATAGGCAATGGAAAAATAAATAAAATAAAAATTAACGACTAAAGTAAGCCATGAGAAGACAGCAAAGTAGTAAGATTTAGGGGACTGACTGGGAAGAAGTTTGCCAACAACAAATGTGAAGACTCAGATGTTGGTATACAGAACCACCAGAAGGGGGAAAAGCAAAGGAAGAAAGGATGGGGGGGGGGGATAGGATGATGGAGGTGGGGGAGGAGAAAAGTAAACCAACTAACCAACCCTGGTTTCTCAAACCTTTACAAAGTTGCTAAATCAAGATATCAGTAAAATTGTTCACCAAAGGGCCCTGGTAGCTCATTCAAACTGAAACAACAGAACTTCGGAGACAAAAGTCCTGGATATTTGCCTATCTCTTAAATATCATTCAAAAACCTACTGTGCCAGGATATTCAAACACTATCTGTCAACTGGAAGGTATTTATAAGTGAACAGTAAGTTTCACACCTTTTGATCAAAAGGCATTTACAACAAAGCATTGCTAATTGCCAATTCAAGGAAGAACTACGCCCAAGAAAAGGAACATCTGATTCCTTTCTTGTTTCAAGATTTAATGATCAGAAATGCAAAGAATCACAATCTCATTGATAATAAACATTTTGCTTATGATCAATCATTAAACCCAATAAAATTGTTTTTCATACAAAACTAATCGTGTTCCAAACCCTGTGGTTAAGCAACGAAGCAGGAAAAAATTAATATTGAAAGGACCTACTTTTGAGCACCTTGCCAAAGCAATTTAATGGGCAAATGATGATTTCACTTTAGGAATCCTAAAATCAAGATCTTATTTTCTATTACTCAAGGCACAATTTTTCTTTCCTAGCCCCTTAATCTGAAGACACAAGAGGGAAATGAAACGCTGTATATATTTTTAAAGCAATCAGAAGGCTAATCAGACCTAATTCCAAGCTGTACCCCAGCTAGAAAATCGCTCTGTGTTTGCCTAAGTTCCAAATCCTCCTTAAACGTTGGAAAGCAGGACTATTCCCTAGGATTACAGCAGCACGAAAGACAGATGCTGAAAGTGATTTTATTTTCAAGGACTATTACACAGAATAATAAAAATTTTTCAAAAGCTCGTGGAGATGGGGTGCCTGGGTGGCTTAGTCGGTTAAGCGTCCGACTTTCACTTAGGTCATGATCTCGCAGTTCGTGGGTTCGAGCCCCACGTCGGGCTCTGTGCTGACTGCCAGCTCAGAGCCTGGAGCCTGTTTCAGCCTGTGACTCCCTCTCTCTGACCTCCCTGCTCACGCTGTCTCTCTCTCCCTAAAAATAAATAAAACATTAAAAAATTGAAAAAAAAAAACAAAAACAAAAGCTCATGGAGAACTTTTCCCTAAAAATAAATAGTTCTTAGGGTTTCCAAAATTCCAGGAAAATACCCCAAGCTGCCTAAGCTGAACCAAAACACTCATGCTAGTTTGATATCCCATATTCCTTAGGGTCTCTTCCTCCTCAGCCACAAGACTATCTGCTTCCCTGCATCAGTCTCTTATCCTAAAACTCCATCTCCCTGCCCCCCCCCCCACTGCCCAGAACACCCTGCATAGAGCCTCTTCAAAGGGCATGAATATGCTCACGTGTAATTCCTTCCCCCTCCATCCTGACCATTTTTTCTTTAGGGTTTCCACTCCTTTGAAACCACCTCTTCACTTCTGCTGCCTCTCTGGACTTGTTACCAATCCCAAACCACACCACTGCCATCTTCTGCAAACCCTTCCAGTATCCAAAGAACAAACCTGTGGTGTTGTAGGAGCTAATCAGGGAACACACACTAGAAGAATAAGATAGCGAGGGCTGTTTGGTTCATTCACGGGTGATCCTCCTAAGCACCAGATAGGACTTCTAATCCACATCTGTAAGATGTACACAGAATTTCTCTTGTAGGAGCATGGCTATGTACTAAGTCACTATTTTGTTCCTCCAGCCTACCCTCTATAGGTGGAAAAATATATGTATTATTGACACATGTGCCTCAGTTTTGAAATAAAGAAAACCAATCCACAAATGCTGACTGCCTCCCCTAAGTACCTTGCTCTAACAAATGAAATACCATGGAAGTAGGCACCAAGCAATAGCCTCAGTCCAACTGACAAGTGAGCGTGGGGAAAGTGGAGGGCAAATAACAGGCTAACAGCACACCCCACACACCCAGGTGGTGTATGTGTGACATTCCTCGCACACTCCTGGCTCCCCAAGAGCAAAGGAAGGGGTTTAAGTCCTGGCCATGGTGATGTGGGAAACTAAGGCAAATGAGAAATTAAATTCCCTTCCTGCCTGCAGCCCACTGACAAGTCCTTGAGGCCAGCAGGGTGACCTCCCTCTAGGGACTCAGCTGCCTGGATGAGGACACTCTGCTGGGGGCAAAAGAGAACCTTAGCTTAAGGTTATCCTGACACACACACCCCGCCCCCGCCCAGGGTCCTATAAGTCTACCAAAACATCTAAAAACTCCTTTGAAAACCTCCTTTATCTCAACTCCCCCGAGATGCTTGCTGGCAATCATACCCCAAGCCTGAGGCCCCTGATACACATCTGAAGGGTCTCATGACTGAGGTTTTACTAAACAGTGATAAATGGTGCTTTCCTACCAGCAGCTAGCCCCTCGACGTCCTAGAAACCTTGCTTCCAAAGAGCAAATAATAGAATCTATTCACATGGTCCCAATCATGAACAATTCCCAGCCCAGTAAGGGAGGTATATGGGTTTAAAAAAAACAAACAGCTAAAACTGACCTTTACCATCTCATGCATTTCTCTGGCTCCGATGGCATTCCCTCTGCAGAACTCCAGACAGGACTCTCCTTTAAGTTCCACTCAAAGGGTTCCAGACCTGTAGTGTGTATCTCAGATGACTCTCCAATCTGGGATTCTCAACCGCCATGTAGCATCTAACATTTTCTCTGTCCTATTTCAGCTACCCAACACGATGCCTGATGGCCGCCAAAGGCAAAAAAAAAAAAAAAAGTGTCAGTCACATGACTGAGGCCTGGCAAAGATTCCAGTCATCGTCACTAAGGTCTGTGACACAGGTGTGGTGGGAATATCTATACCATGGACAGCTATACTCCAAGTCACACCTAAGTTAAAAGCACTACGGCTATCAATGTTTATGTTTTAGACTACCAAGAGCTTATTTTATCACCTTAGGGGGAAAAAAGAAATAGTTCTTCAGAATTTTAGTCACAATTAATCCATGAATATAATAAAAAGAAGATCCGAATAAAAATGTACTAAGCCCAGAAGTGACTGTCTAAGTTCAGAGGGCGGGGGAATTCACTCTATATCACCTTCCTTCTCTTTACTTCTATGATATAAACTATTTCCCAGAAATTCTTAATCTCACTTGCAATAGATCTCTAGTGGGCCAAGACTTCTCTGAATGCTTTGGTGAACACAGCTCAAGGCCAGGATCTGAACTCCATAACCCTACTACAACGTGACGAATTTCATACTAGATTTGGGTTTTTTAAACGCTGAGGAATAAAAGAGAGTTGTTAATTTGGCTGGAATGGTCAGTGAAAGCTTTACACATGAGATCATACTGAGTGCTCGTTTACCAGGTACACAAGGGAGAGAAGGTTGCAGTTGGTTTATGATGGTTGGTGCAAAACTCTCATCGCTTGTTTAACTGCGCAAAGATCAAACAGTAGGTGGGAAAACCAAATGTATGCTTTCTCCTGCCAATGGGTCTGTCTCCTGGGTGGATTTATGTTGGCAGAAGGAAGTCAGGCTGCAGCACTATACATTACGAAGAAAATAAATAGAAGAAGTATTACTTAGTCAAGGTGAAAAATCTCTTATTTCTAGCTATGTGTCATATCTGGACATCCGTACCAAAATATCTGGAATTATGAGTAAAAAGTATACCCAAAAAAAGGCGCCTTAGGAAACCACAACAAAATTGAAGATCCTGTTTTCTGAGAAAGCCCCAAATATCAAGAACTAAACCTGTTGGACACTTGTCCCATGTTCTCGAATAGTCCGTGCCTACACTGCTGAGGAAAAACAATACCTCTTCCTCCCCTTTCATGTACACCCCCATATCCAGTCTGTTGAAACAGACGGGACAAAGAACAACAGTATTCACTCTCTGTGCTAGCTGTGGTTGATGTTCAACAATCATCACACATGCTTCCAGCTTTTTGCTGAACCACCAATTCCAGCCTAGAATCACAATGCCAACTTCGCGATACAGATTCTGTGACACTGGAAGTAATGCATGAATAAGGCTTCTGTTCTCTTTGGTTGATCCTGTATAATAATATGCTTTCAGGACCTTAGAACTTTGTATTTGAATTTCTTTAGTAACTTCCTAACAAATGCCTGCATAGTCATTGTCTCCCATCTCCAGAATCTGGAAAGTAGACAAATGCCCATCAAGAACAGAATGGATAAATTGCAGTATATTCACATAATGGAATGCTAAATAGCTAAAAGAAGGAACAAACAACAAATAAAAACAAATATACAGATGACTCTTAGAAACATAATATTAAGTACAAGAAGCCCAAGAGTCCATATTGAATGATTTCACTTCAATAAAGTACAAAAACACATGAAAAGAAACTCTCTTGTTCTAAGTCAAGACAATAGTTTCTACTTTTTTCATTTTCAAAGATCTGATTTTTAACTAAACTCTACACCCAGCATGAGGCTTGAACTCACAACCCCGAGACCCAGAGTCCCATGGATCTATATCCACTGAGACAGCTAGGCACCCCTCCTTTCTGCTTTAAATGTAGAAAGTAGGCAATGGCATTGTAAGAAACATAAACAGCCAAGAAATCCTACCACATTCTTTCTTATTTGTATTATTTTCGGATGTTAGCCAAATATTGATGCTGAAAATGATCATATAGAGAGGGGCACCTGGGTAGCTCAGACGGTTAAGTGTCTGACGTTGGCTCATGGTCATGATCTCGTGATTCTGGAGTTACAGCCCCGCATTGGGCTCTGTGCTGACAGCTCTGAGCCTGGAGTCTGTTTCTAATTCTGTGTCTCCCTCTTTCTCTCGCTCTCTGCCCTTCCCCCACTCGTGTTCTGTCTCTCAAAAATGAATAAACATTTAAAAAAAGGATCATATAAAAAGAAAGGAAAGGGGCGCCTGGGTGGCTTAGTCGGTTAAGCGTCCGACTTTCGCTTAGGTCATGATCTCGTGGTTCGTGGGTTCGAGCCCCGCGTCGGGCTCTGGGCTGAATGCCAGCTCAGAGCCTGGAGCCTATTCCAGAGTCTGCATCTCCCTCTCTCTCTGACCCTCCCCTGTTCACGGTGTCTCTCTCTCTCCGAGAAATGAATAAAAAATATTAAAAAAAAGAAAGAAAGAAAGAAAGGAAAAGATAGGATAACCCACAGTTTCTTCTCACTCCTTATTCATCAGGAAGTTAATGGTTGACAGATTTGACAGAATATGCATATATCAAAAAATAAAATAAAAAATGGTCGAGTTAGTTCTGTGCAAGTGTTCACTGTTCTGCTCAGAGTGAAATACATATGTATGCATCAGCTATAAAATACCAACAAGTGTAATTTTGATGATTCTACATAAATACTTCTATATTCATTTAAAACTGGCATCGAGGAGCACCTGGGTGGCTCATTGAAGCCTCATCTCAGAGCCTGGAGCCTGCTGTAGATTCTGTCTCCCTCTTCTCTCTGCCCCTCCCTTGCTTGTGTGTTTTCTCTCTTTCTCTCACAAAAATAAACAAACATTAAAAAAAATTTAAGTGGTAAAATCCATGGTAATAACTTAAAATTTTAATTGATCATTACTTAGATGGTATTAATAGTACATAAAAACACCAAAATGTGATAGAGAGAAAGAAACAGATTCAGATGAACATTAAGGAACAAAGAAAGGGAAAAGCTTTATATTTTAGTACTTTTTAATGGCACTTATTTCTCGTTTTTTGAACAAGAGGTCCCACATTTTTCTTTTATACTGGATTTCTCAGATTGAGTAGCTTGTGTCCATCTGTAACACAATCCCTGAGGATGACCAACAGAGATAGTGCACGTTTTAAGTAAACTCTCTTCTTTTGTTTCTTTATCCCAAAACATTCCCTTCCACATGCCAGATCACTGCAAAGAGGCCACTGTTTATTAGTAGGTCTTATAGATTGTTACAGCTTATTCTCCCTTTTGATAAAATTCCCATGGAGCTAAATACATTGCTATAAAGAATAAACTAATAGTGTTCTTCAAGGGAAAATACAGGAAACTGAAGAAACACATTCATTTTAATTTCTCTATGATGCCAGTATGTACAAATTTCCATAGTAGACATAAAACACTGAATTCCCCATATAACAGATAAAACTCATAAACTACCAAAGGAAAAAAGGAGTTAAAAATAATTTTTATTAGAGACTTAAAGAGCTTAAAGGTTGGTAGGTTCAGGAAGATGCCCGGCAGAGTCTATTAGGCCTCTTCTATCAGATTTGTAGACTGACTTGTTCCATGAAAAAGCAAGCCTCAGGAGAGCAATGCAAAAGAAATCTAGTTTGCATTTCTTCCAAACATTGCTCATTAAACAAACTATAGTCTAGTAAAGGTAGAAAGCAACCACACAATCATCTAATTCATGCTTCTGATTTTAGATGGAGTCATGACAGTCCATAGAAGTGAAATAACTAAAGATGGAATTTCACAATTGACACATTCCTTAAGGGTCTTGTTTACCTAATTCTCCATCAGATATTTGAATTCACTCTACTAAAATCCTTCCGAGCGCCTGGCTGACTCCTAAGCATGCAACTCTTCATCTTGAGGCCCTGAGTTCAAGTAGAACACTGGGCATAGAGCTTACTTAGAAAAAAAAAATTCCTTCCAGACACTTAAAAATCTCAGTTATGGGAAGCTCCTTGAGAGGGACATTTATTTAATACTGCCTTCTCATATTAAAGAAAATCTGTATTTGTTGCAGCTTCTATCAATTGGTCCTAGCTCTTATAACTTGAGACCACTTCATAAAAGTTACATGATGAAATCTAGGTATCATTTCCCAACTGAGTCTTTCTGTTCTCTAAACCAAATATCCCCAATTATTCCTGAATGTCGAAACTAAAGCCCTATAAACCAGTCACTGACAAATAAGGAAAACTCAATTCTCTTTATTTCTTTTATTGTTCTCTTTGATTCCAACCCATGATTTTAAATAAATATGTGTAGTCAACTAGAATTTGCATAATCAAGCAAACTCAGTTTTCCACTTAAATGGAAACTAAGCTAAAGGCGCCTATATAACTTGAATGAGACAAACTACTCCCATCGCTACTTCCCATTCTTATATCTCATTGAAATTTCTCATAATCTGAAAACCAGGTATCACCAAAGACTTCCTAGGACATTAAGCTTCTCTTGGGATGCTACTTATTTGAATAACTGAGTGCCTGCATCATTTTACATCAAGAGAGCCATAAGAGGATAAAAGAATCACAAGCTAACTCCAGATGAGTAATCACTAAGATAAAGAGATCTTAAGTTTAGAAAAATCCAGAAAATAGGAGAAAGGATCAAAGGGAAGTCTGACTGCATGAATTGGCTTGTATAGTACGCTGTGCTGTTTGAACACATCAAGCCTTAAAATCATTACTTTCTTCTAAAGTATATTCATAAACATCATAACAACAGACATCGTTTGTAGAGCTTATATCCTAGGCACCTTACTTGCAAACATTAAAATTCCTCACACCACCCCTCTAATGTGATTGATGTCTTCCTCATTCTACTGAGGAGTAAACTAAGGCTCAGATAGATGAACTTGCCCAAGGTCATACACCCAATAAATTGACACAGCTGATCTTTATGTGTTTCCCAGGTCCAGGATGTTCCCAATGCTCACTCACCTACCTAAAGGCCTCTGTGAAAGTATGACTGTGTAAACTGTCTGGGGAAGTAGGGTACCAGGAAATAGTGTGCACTCTTCGGGAAAACGGGCAGAGTGAAGACTGCAATCCTGGATTCTGGGTCCACTATACACCGATATCAGACAGGTCTTGAGGAACAAAGTAGGAAGAAATTCAAAGCTCAGTAAATCAGGTAGATTGAAGCTAATGCACCAATTAGTAAAAAGGCAAAGATAACCTTGAACCTGTCTGGGCTACCTGAAGCAGGGATAAAGATTCTTACCATTTCCTTTGCTGGTTTTTAACCTAGAACAGTACATGGCCCATAGTCGTTGCTATATAGACAGAAAGGAGGCTTACTTGTTGAATGACTGAATTACAATCACATTCTTCCAACTTGTGAATATTTCAAAGCAATGTAAGGGATGAAATAACTCATACCCAGGGAATGATCCTATGGGCAAAACTAATTCCAGGAGGAGAGGGTGCAAGATGGCGGAGAAGTAAGGAGCTCCGTACTTGCACTCGCACCCATACATCACACAGAAAAGATCTGAAGCCATTGGCAACCTTACAAAACCTGAGAGATTGGGAGACAAAGGACGCAGAATCCACTGAGAGAGCCTTCTAACGTGAGTGCGAACCAGGGAAGATAAAATCTGGCCGGGATCGGAGACTCCAGGGTGGGAGGCGATCCCCCTCTACCATCTACGGGGTGTGAGAGGGGAAAAGGAGAGAGTCCGAAACAGAAAAACCTCCGCTCGGGGCGGGGGGGGTGGGGAACCTCCACTCGGTGCATAGAAAGACCGTACTTGCCAAATACCTGCACACCAGGTCCCCTCGCGCCAACTGGTTCAGGGGGGACTGAGCACACAAACTGCTTCTTTGTGCTGGCTCCTGGCGGCTGGACTTCAGAGTGGCAGTGTGCCTGCCGCCATTGTAGCTCCCGGGCGGCTGGGGCCCCTGAAAGAGCCGCGCGGACAGCGGGCGTCCACACTCCTGGCTGGCTGGAACTTGAGAG
The DNA here is from genome assembly GCA_017311185.1 of Proteles cristata cristata. Classification (NCBI taxonomy): domain Eukaryota; kingdom Metazoa; phylum Chordata; class Mammalia; order Carnivora; family Hyaenidae; genus Proteles; species Proteles cristata. The sequence continues at coordinate 111,875 of JAESUZ010000100.1, forward strand.
GGAAGGCAAAGAACTAAAAACTGGGAAATTAGCCTGTGAGTTCGTGTTTTGGGTGACAAGCCATAGAGGGACCTGGTTTTACTCACTCCAGCGAGCTCCTGCTCAGAGCACCCTGCAGGCAAGCCGCCACCCCTGCGCACCAGCCTGACGCAGAAAAGGAAGCAGCGATTCTGACTCCACCCCCAGAGCTCCGCAGGGGGCCTGGAATTGCTCGAGGGGGTTGCCTGGGAAGCTGTGTCTAAGGCAATTTCAGCGGGGTGCATAGACTGGGATTTGGAGATTGGAACTGGCCTGGGTTGAAGAGTGCAACCAACTTCGACTGCGCCCCCAGTACGGGGAGTTTACACGCCCAAAAAAGCGAGGTGCAGCGCTTGGTTCACGAAGGGACTGGAGCACCTTCACACTCCTCCACACAGCCGCCAAGGCAGAGCTCCTGCCTGAGGCACCGGATCACGCCATGCCCATCCCTGCCTAGAGCTGCCCGTCTCCCTTTTTCTTTTTTCCTTCCGTTTTTTTTCCTTTTTTTTAATCCCATTTTTTTTCTCTTTCTTTTTATCTTCTCCTTTCTCTTTTCTCTCTTTTTCCCCCAGAACACTGACCTGATTAACTCTGGTCATCAGCTTGCTTACACAATCACGAGTCCATTCTGTAAATGTAAATTCTACAACTACCTACATTTTCATCTCTTTCCCTCAGGAGTAATTAGACTATATAGTTTATCTGGATAATACCAGCAAACTTCTCTCACCTATCCAACCATATTCTACCCTTTACCTCTTTGAAAAAAGCTTCTTATCCCTTCTGCTGTTCATTCTATTTCCAATTTTGCCTCATCCCACCCTGCCTTCTCTCTCTTTCTATATGCTTTTCAACCAGCACTGCATACACACGGCTATTTAACTATAGCTGGGAAATCCAGGTATATGCTTTAAACCGTTCTTTGTCCATCGGTTTTCTTCTTTTTTCCTTCTCTTTTCCCCTTTTTGACCCTTTTATGCATTTTATACTCCATATTATTCGCCCTCCCTCCTCCATCTTTTCTCTTAACTTTTTCGTTTTCCCCCTCGCTTTGCAGTTAGTTGAATTAGCCTCTGCGTTTGTGTGCTCCTGCTCCCTGTGTGTTTGTCTGTCTGTTTTCTTTTCCAGGGCTACCTCAAGAAACAAGCTAGAGTACACAAGGTGGAGAGTCCCAAATATCACTACGAATAGGAAAACAAAATAACCAAGGTCCCAACAAAAGAGACCAAGTGATACCATTCAAAAAACACTCTCTGAAAGGATAGGGCCTGGAAAGTCAAAGAGTCTTCTTGGATATAGCAGTGATCATAGAAACAGAGAGCATAACAGGTCTTTAAAACCAACAAGAGCCGGAAAGCTAACTAAAATGACGAAACGAAAGAGCTCTACTCCAAAGAAACTCCAAGAAGAAATGACAGCTAATGAACTGCTCAAAACAGATATCAGCAGCATAACTGAACAAGATTTTAGAATAATGGTAAAATTAATAGCTGGGCTTGAAAAACACATAGGGGACATCAAAGAAACTATGGCTACAGACAGAATGGAAAATAAAAAAAGGCATGAAGAATTTAAAAATGCGATAAATGAGATACATAATAAATTAGAGGCCTCCAATGCACGGCTTGAAGAGGCAGAAAGGAGAATAAGTGATTTAGAAGACACCATTATAGAAAAACAAGAAGCTGACAAAAAAAGAGACAAACTGATCCAGGAACAGGAAAGAAGAATTCCAGAGCTCAGCGATACGGTCAAACGCAACAATATCCGTATCATAGGAATCCCAGAAGAGGAAGAGAGACGGAAAGGTGCTGTAGGAGTCTTGGAACAAATTATAGCAGAGAACTTCCCCGACCTGGGGAAGGAAGTCAATGTGGAAATACAAGAGGCTCAGAGGACTCCCCTCAGACGTAACTTGAATCGATCTTCTGCACGGCATATCATCGTAAAAATGGCAAAATACAAGGAAAAAGAGAGAATTTGAAAGCAGCTAGGGAGAAAAGGGCCCAAACATACAAAGGGAAACCTATCAGAGTGGTGACAGACTTATCTACTGAAACTTGGCAGGCCAGAAAGGAATGGCAGGAGATCTTCAATGTGATGAACAGTAAAAATATGCAGCCAAGAATCCTCTATCCAGCAAGCCTGTCATTCAAAATAGAAGGAGAGATAAAAACCTTTCCAAATAAACAGAAATTGAAAGAATTTGTCACCACGAAGCCAGCCCTACAAGAAATCCTGAGGGGGATGCTCTGAAGGAAAGGTTGCAAGGAACAAAGATCCCAGAGACACCACCACAAACATGAACCCTACAAAAGATACAAAGACTCTAAACCCACATATTTCAATAATAACACTGAATGTAAATGGGCTGAATGCTCCAATCAAAAGACACAGGGTAGCAGAATGGATTAAAAAACAAAATCCATCTATATGCTGTCTACAAGAAACTCATTTTAGACGGGAAGATACCTTCAGATTAAAAGTAAGGGGATGGAGAAATATATATCATGCTACAGGAAATCAAAAGAAAGCCGGAGTAGCGATACTTATATCAGACAAACTGGACTTTAAATTAAAGACAATCACAAGAGATGAAGAAGGGCACTACATAATAATTACAGGGTCCATCCATCAGGAAGAACTAACTATCATAAATGTCTACGCACCGAATATGGGAGCACCTAAATATCTAAAACAATTAATCACAAACAGAAACAAGCTTATAGATAAGAACATGCTAATAGCAGGGGACTTTAATACTCCGCTTACAGCAATGGATAGGTCAACCAGACAGAAAATCACTAAAGAAATAATGGACTTGAAAGACACATTGGACCAGATGGATCTGATGGATATATTTAGAACTTTACATCCTGAGGCCAGGGAATTTACTTTCTTCTCAAGTGCGCATGGCACATTCTCCAAGATAGATCACATACTGGGACATAAAGCAGCCCTCAATAAATATAAAAGAATAGAGATCATACCATGCACACTGTCAGATCATAATGCTTTGAAACTTGAAATCAATTACAGGAAGAAGTCTGGAAAACCTCCAAAAACATGGAGGTTAAAGAACACCCTTCTAAAGAATGAATGGGCCAATCAGGCAATTAGAGATGAAATTAAAAAATATATGGAAACAAATGAAAATGAAAACACAACAATTCACAATCTATGGGATGCGGCAAAGGTAGTCCTAAGAGGAAAGTACATTGCTCTCCAGGCCTATTTCAAGAGATTAGAAAAAGCGCAAGTCCAAAATCTAACAGCTCACCTAAAGGAACTAGAGGCAGAGCAACAAGAATGCCCTAAATCCAGTAGAAGAAGAGAAATAGTAAAAATTAGAGCAGAAATAAGCAACATAGAGACCAAAGAAGCAATGGAATAGATCAATGAAACCAAGAGTTGGTTTTTTGAAAAAGTAAACAAAATTGACAAACCTCTAGCCAGACTTATCCAAAAGAAAAGAGAGAGCACCCAAATAGACAAAATCATGAAAGAAAATGGACTTATGACAACCAACCCCTCAGAAATACAAGCAATTATCAGGGAATACTATGAAAAATTATATGCCAACAACTTGGACAACTTAGAAGAAATGGACAAATTCCTAAACATACACTCACTACCAAAATTCACACGGGAAGAAATAGAAAACCTGATCAGACCCATAACGAGTGAAGATATTGAATCAGTGATCAAAAATCTCCCAACAAATAAGAGCCCTGGACCTGATGGCTTCCCTGGGGAATTCTACCAGACATTTAAAACAGAATTAATCCCAATTCTTCTCAAGCTTTTCCAAAAAAGAGAAATCGAAGGAAAACTCCTGGGCTCATTTTATGAAGCCAGCATCACTCTGATTCCCAAGCCAGACAGAGATCCAGCAGAAAGAGAACTACAGGCCAATATCCTTGATGAATACAGATGCAAAAATTCTCACCAAGATCCTTGCAAATGGAATCCAGCAGCATATAAAAAGAATCATCCACCAAGATCAAGTGGGATTCATTCTTGGGTTACAGGGCTGGTTCAACATTCAGAAATCAATGAATGTGATACATCACATCAACAAAAGAAAAGATAAAAACCATATGATCCTGTCAATAGACGCAGAAAAAGCATTTGACAAAATACAACATCCCTTCTTAATAAAGACTCTAGAGAAAGTCTGGGATAGAAGGAACCTACTTAAACATCATCAAAGCCATCTATGAGAAGCCTTCAGCGAACATCATCCTCAACGGGGAAAAACTCAGAGCTTTCCCCTGAGATCAGGAACACGACAGGGATGCCCACTCTCACCACTGCTGTTTAACATAGTGCTGGAAGTCCTAGCATCAGCCATCAGACACCAAAAGGAAATCAAAGGCATCAGAATTGGCAAAGAGGAAGTCAAACTTTCACTCTTCGCAGATGACATGATACTCTACATAGAAAACCCGACAGACTCTACCAGAAGCCTACTAGAACGGATCCAAGAATTCAGCCAAGTTGCAGGGTACAAAATCAACGTACAGAAATCGGTTGCATTTTTATACACCAACAATGAAGCAACAGAAAGAGAAATCAAGAAACTGATCCCATTCACAATTGCACAAAAACCATAAAATACCTCGGAATAAACCTAACCAAGGATACAAGAGATCTGTATGATGAAAACTATAGAAAACTTATGAAGGAAATTGAAGAAGACACAAAGAAATGGAAAAACATTCCATGCTCATGGATAGGAAGAATAAATATAGTTAAGATGTCATTACTACCTAAAGCACTCGACACATTCAATGCAATTCCAAACAAAATTGCACCAGCATACTTCTCAAAACTAGAACAAACTATCCAAAAATTTGTATGGAACCACAAAAGACCCCGAATAGCCAAAGTAATCCTGAAAAATAAAACCAAAACGGGAGGGATCACCATCCCAGACTTTAGCCTCTACTACAAAGCTGTCATCATCAAGACAGTATGGTGTTGGCACAAAAACAGACACATAGACCAATGGAACAGAATTGAGAACTCAGAAGTGGACCCAAAAGTATACAGCCAACTAATCTTTGACAAAGCAGGAAAGAATATCCAATGGAAAAAAGACAGCCTTTTTAACAGATGGTGTTGGGAGAACTGGACAGCAACATGCAGAAGAATGAAACTAGATCATTTTCTCACACCATGCACAAAAATAAACTCAAAATGGATAAAGGACCTGAACGTGAGATAGGAAACTATCAAAACCCTAGAGGAGAAAGCAGGAAACAACCTCCTTGACCTCCACCGCAGCAACTTCTTACTTGACACATCCCCAAAAGCAAGGGAATAAGGAGCAAAAATAAATGATTGGGACCTCATCAAGATTAAACGCTTCTGCACAGCAAAGGAAACAACCCAGAAAATTAATAGGCAACCAACGGAATGGGAAAAGATAGTTGCAAATAACATATCAGATAAAGGGTTAATATCCAGAATCTATAAGGAACTCACCAAACTACACGCCTGAAAAACAAACAACCCAGTGAAGAAATGGGCAGAAGATATGAACACACACTTCTCCAAAGTGGATATCCAGATGGCCAACAGACACATGAAACGATGCTCAGCATCTCTCCTCATCAGGGAAATACAAATCAAAACCACACTGAGATACCACCTCATGCCAGTCAGAGTGGCGAAAATGAGCAAGTCAGAGAACTCTAGATGCTGGCGAGGATGTGGAGAAATGGGCACCTTCCTACACGTTGGTGGGAATGTAAACTGGTACAGCCCCTCTGGAAAACCGTGTGGAGGTTCCTAAGGAAATTAACAATAGAACTCCCTTATGACCCAGCAATAGCACTGCTAGGAATTTACCCAAGGGATACAGAAATGCTGAGGCATAGGAGCACATGGACCCCAATGTTCATAGCAGCACTCTCCACAATAGCTAAAACATGGAAAGAGCCTTAGTGTCCATCAACAGATGAATGCATCAAGAAGATGTGGTTTATCTATACCATGGAATACTACATGGCAATGAGAAAGAATGAAATCTGGCCATGGGTAGCAACATGGATGGACCTTGAGGGTGTTATGCTGAGCGAAATAAGTCAGGCAGAGAAGGACAAATATCATATGTTTGCACGTATAGGAGGATTAGGAGGAACTTGACAGAGGAACAAGGGGGAGAAGAAGGGGGAAATGGTGGGGGAAAGGGAGAGAGGCAAACCATGAGAGACTCTTGAATGCTGACAAAAACTGAGGACTGATGGATGTGGGGGGGAGGAGGGATGGGCATGGAGGAGGACACTTTTAGGGATGATCACTGAGTGTTATGTGGAAACTAATTTGACAATAAACTATTTGTAAAAAAAAAAAAAAAAAAAAACAACTAATTCCAGGAATGCTTCTAGGAAATGTCCCCTTGAGAACAGTAATAAAATGCTAGGCACAACTTATATGAGGTGTTATCTGAGACTAGCCCTTCTCACAACTAAGCACTCCAAACGCGCCCTTTGAGAGGGATTTTCTTTTCTCTGTCCTTTTTAAGGATGAATGCCTTTATCAATTTTGAAATATGAGTAACCACAAATCCAGTGGTATCACATCACGTTCAATGGCAACAATAAGCCTGCATAGCTAAAACAAGGCTTATAGGTGCATAGCTCCTCACTGATTTCTGAGAACTCAGCACAGAATATTTCCTGATGTCAGTACACTAGGTCGTTCGTTTACCACCATGCTTCTTCACATTCACACTAATTCATAAGAGTTAATGACTGGTAACGGGCTTCCTTGTCATCTTTTTTAATTCACTTCTCAGCAATGTTTTTAACAGGTCTTAAATAAGATGGTGCCAGGATGACAGTTACATTATCATAAACAAATACCATAAAACATCAATTAATTGGAACCCAACCACCAGACTTTTAAATTAAACTGCTTCCCTCACTGTGTTCACATTTTAGTAGAAAGATCATTATCAGAAGATAACTTTGTCTTGGATGTTTATTAAACACAGCAGCAGCAACAAGCCAAAGTCCAGGAAAAGCCCTCAGGTCAGAACAGATTCAGACCAATGTCCTGCTTGTTAATTCAGCAGGGCCCCAGCCCTCCCCCTTACTTTTGGTTTTGTTTTCCCTGGTTTCAGTTACCCTCCTTCTGACTGTCAGAAGGACAACTGTAGCCTAACATAATGTCATAATGCCTGAGTCACAATACCTATGTCACCCCACTTCACCTCATCATACAGGCATTTTATCATGCCATATCATCACAAAAGAAGAGTGTGTACAAAATAAAATATTTCAGAAGAGGTGTACCTGGGTGGCTCAGTCCATTAAGTAGCCCAGCTTTATGGGCCGGCCAGTCTTTGAAAGGATTCACATTCCATTTCTACTACTTACCTCTAGTGATGGATAACTGGGAATCAACCTGGTTTGGGCTATGGTACTCACCAAGTTTCGTAATCTAGGTGTTGCTGTGAGGCTCTTTTGTAGATGTGATTAATATCTACAATCAGTTGTTAAATTATCATTGATAATGTAGGTGGGTTTTGTCCAATCATTTGAAGGCCTTAAGAGTAAAAATAGGTTTCCCAGGGAAGAAGAAACTGTCCTCAAGCCTGCAGTATCGACTCCTACCTGCATGTCAACCCTGTCAGCCTGCTCTACAAATTTCAGACTTGCCATCCCTATAAACTAATGAGACAATTCCTTAAAAGATTATTAATTGAGATCCATATCCCTTATTGGTTCTGTTTCAAGGAAAATGCTGAATGATACACACTATTCATGTGACCTTAAGCAACTTATTTTACCACTCTGAGCCTCAGTTTCCTTGTGTATAAAATGGGGGTAATAGCGACCTCCTAGATGTTGAGATTACTAAAACAATGGTCAAATATCTTGTACACTATCATCCATGCAGTAAGTGTTAATAAATACTATATTCCTTATTCTTGATCTAGTCCTGACATCATACTACTGATAACTTCCTAATCCCTCCAGGTATTTCAAAGGGAGAATTATTCTACATATGTGGAAATCCTTGGAATGATTATGGAAACTGTCCAAGTGTAAATGGGGACTAAAAATATGAGCCAGAAGCCAAACAGGTATAAGGATAGAGGATCCAGGTATGAAAGATGTTGAGAAGGAAGAAGACACAAAAGGAACACATTAAGTATTCTCAAGCCTAACATACTACAACCTTAAGAAAAAAATTAATCTCACTAACCTCAGGTATCTACATGGGCATCCACATGCATATACACACATACATATTCCAAATATATTAAAAGTTAGAAAGAAAACAAATCAATAATGAAAAAACTATTAAAATATTAGAAAAGAAAATTTTTCTTAAATCTTTGTTTATTTACTTTGAGAAAGAGACAGAGAGAGTTTTAGCATGGGAGGGGCAGAGAGAGAGAGGGAGAGAATCCCAGGTAGGATCCACCCTCAGCTCCAAGCCTGACAGGAGGCTCAGTCTCATGGAAGGGAGATCATGACCAGAGCCAAAATCAAGAGCCACATGCTTAATCGACTGAAAAGAAATTTTTATGAGCTTGAGATAATGGTATAAGATATCATTTTAAAACAGTAAATACAAGGGTGCCTCAGTGGCTCAGTCAGTTAAGCGTCAGACTTTGGTTCAGGTCATGATCTCACATTTTGTAGGTTTGAGCCCTACATCAGGCTCTGTGCTGACAGCTCGGAGCCTGGAAACTGCTTGTCTCCCTGTCTCTGCCTCTCCCCCACTCATGCTGGCTCGCTCTCGCTCTCTCTCTCTCAAGAATAAATAAACATTAAAAAAAACTTTTAAACAGTAAACGCAAAAAAACCCAATAAGCTTAGAAAGGTGATAAATTTGATTACACCAAAATAGAAAAGTAGTATGGAAAAAATTACCAAGCCAAAGTTAAAGCAAGTAACTGGGAGAAAATGTTTGCAACACATAAAACCAATTAAGAATAATCAAAAGACTTACGATTCCATAATATAAATACAACCCAGAAGAAAAGTAGGCAAACGATTAGCATAAGCAATTTACAGAAACAGAAATACAAATGATGGATAAAGATATGAAGAAGTAGTCAACTCATTTATCAGGGAAAACAGATCAGAAATATAAGCTACTAATTATCACCTTTTATTTGCAAAAATTAAGAAGTTTACTTTTATTAAGGTTTGGTTAAGATGTGTAGAAAATGCTACAAAGAGTTTTGAAGGGTAATTTGATAATATATTTGCTTACTGTACCCAAAGGTATAGTAAGTTCAATCCTCTCCATTTCCCCCTCCCCACCTCCAGCTCCCCGACAGAAATGCCTACAGTTGCACACACAGGGCCATATACAAGAGTCTTCACTGTAGTCCTTTTACACTAATGACAATTTGAAAATAACCTACATATCCATGAATAAGATAATAGCTAAGAATAATAATTATGAGACTGTCCACACAGGTATACACTGCCACCTAAACACACACACACACACACATACACACACACACACACACACACATCTAGTAGTTCATTATGAGGAGAAAGAGTAGACTGTAGTAGGGACTGCTGGCCAACAAGGACTTTGATCCCATATATAATATTTTAATTTGGAAAAAAAAAAAAAGAATGTAATTAAGATATTACTTAAGGGGCACCTCGGTGGCTCAATCAGTTAAGTCTCTACTTTCAGCTCAGGTCATGATCTCCCAGTTCGTGACTTCAGGGCCAGCATCAAGCTCTGTGCTGACAGCTCAGACCTGGAAACTGCTTCAGATTCTGTGTCTCCCTCTCTCTCTGACCCTATCCCCACTCATGCTCTGTCTCTGTCTCTCTTTCTTGCTCTCAAAAAATTAATAAATATTAAAAATTTTTGAAAAAAGAAAAGAAAAGAAAGGATAGAAACACTGAAGTCCTGTAATAAGAAGACACAAAACACTGAGGAATTACCCTTGGCATGAAAAAACTCTCTTTATTCACACCACCCTACTACTTGGACCCACACATCTACATTGCCTCACACCAGGCTACCAATCCCTCTGACCAAGACAACACCTTGTTCCTTGGGCCTAGGCACTAAACCATATCCAGAAATGAAACTGGTCTCAGATCAGACCTATTTTAAATGAAATTCCATCCAAACTTGCCAAACTCTCCAAAAGTACTCCATCCTCTAATGGGCTGCAAGGCAGAAAGCCAAAAAAGAGAAAAGCATGAAGATTGTGAGAACTCACACTTCTCTGCTAGTGACACGGCATATATGGCCTTTCTTCAACTATTTCAATAGGAACTTTTCCATTTAAAATTTGCCAACAGGAAAATAGCAAAATCTTCTGCTTCTCCATCAGTGAGTCAACTAGAACATGTTTCTCAGTTGCCAAAGCATAAATACAGAGAAACCTTCGTTTCTAAGCATTAAGTCGTTCTGGAAACATGCCTGTAATCTAAAGCACTTGTATATCAAATCAAATTTCCCCAAAAGAAATAATGGAAACTCAGATGATTCGTTCCACAACCCAAAAATACTCCTATAAAAATGATTACAATAATGTACTATAATACAAAACATAAACTAAAATAAACAAATTAACCTGCACTTACCTTTGAAAACCTTTGTGGCTGATGTGAAGGAGACAAGAGAGAGGAGGGTTACTGTGTAGGACAACTTTCACTATCACTAGCAGAATCACTGCTATCTATTGGCTCAATGGAATCTTTTCTGCATGGGGGCCACTGTATACACTCACATGGATATTGACTACAGTAGAGTGTTAATATACTCGTCATACACTGTATTCAATGTAACTGGCAATAAGGCAGCAGAGGGTCTAGATCTGCAGGTATCCTGACCTAGAATGAAGCAAAGCATCCCTTAAGCTTCCTCTTGTCTGGAGAAGCAAAGGACTGTCCATAGGTGCTGTAAAGTGATGAAAATACACTCGTGCCAATTGGGGGCACCTTCCAACATTCTGAAAAATCACTGATTTCTGCCAAACATTGCAGCCAGGTAATGGTGGCTCCTAACCCCTTCCCATGTCCTTGGAAAGTACACCTTGCCCACTGTTCCCACAGTGGGGGCCATTTTCAAGGACCGAGTCTTGGGAAAGTAAGCTGCTGAGACCACCTAGACTAAATAGGTGACAGAAACCCATTATGGCCTCTATACAAACTTTTGAGATCCTGGCGGGTGAATACAGAGATCTACTAGTCTTTCAGCAGCCCAAGACAAGTCTACTTTGTACGTTTCCTTGCTTATTAAACCTGCCACCTGCCAATCTGGAAGAGCCTGCCTCTTCCTTTGGTCTCTCCCTGCAGTTCACATGCAGGGGCCGATTGCAGATTTCACCCAGGGAAGTGTGCAAACCAACACGATCGTAGAATATTTATGGACATGTCATATCTTCACTACTAGATTATAAATTATAAATGTCATAGAAATGATTTTGTAAAAGTACCAATTTTGAGCACTTACTGGGTCAGGCAACGACCACTTGAGACACATTATTGCATTTAAATTGTAATCCTCATAGCAAGATGTAAACAAACTATTATTAGCCATTTTCTGATGAAGAAAGTGATGCTTACAGACTTTAAGCAAATTGCTCACAAGGTCAAACATCTAGTAAGAAGAAGAGCCAGGGTTTGAATCTGGGTTTGCTACATTTTAAAGACTGCAGGGGCTCCATGCATGCTACAAGCTTTTATACATCAAGTGGAAAAGCTGGGTCTGGGAAAGACACTGACAGAGTGACCGCCCAGGAGTTTGCTTGGTATCAGGGACTATATGTCATCCATCTTTGTATTACCCAAGACATGTCGCACTGTAACATGCACATAGGAGGCACTGAATGAAATCTTGCTCAATAAATAAATGTACATTTAAACATAGAGAAAAATGAAATAAACGGCTTTCAGTATGCTATTCTATTCTTAAATATCCCATTTTCAACATAGTATCTTCAACATACTATCACTTCCTAAAGGACAAAGCACCAAACATAACAGAAGTAGTTCAGAGCGAAGCAGGATGAGCCCAAAACAAAGCTGTTAGATTAAAACAAAATCAATTAATGGATTTTGCATCTTAGGACATCAAAATGAAATTCCTACCTGTGACATGCTTTTAGATTTTGTTTTGAAAACTATAGCTAATTTTAAATATGAAACCATATCTTTTCTCTGCTCTGAAAACCTTTGAATGACCACTGGCCAAAAGCAATAAAGTTATGCAGAAAAATATGTTTGACACATGGAAAAGAGAATATAAAATCTCTACCTAGATGGGAAAGGGAAATGGTTCAGGCACTATGGAAAACAGTTTGGCAGTTTCTTATAAAACACACGTATTACCCAGAGACTATGCTCCTAGGTATTTAAGTAAATGAAATGAATCTTATGTTCTCACAAAAGCATGCAAGTGAGTATTTATGGAGGATTTATTCTTAATCATCAAAATCTGGGGGGAAAAAAACCAACTGACCTATCAACTAGTGCATAAATGGTGGGGCATGGTAGAACACAGTATCAGAGTTTACTCAGCAATTAAAGCGAATGAACCACAGATATATAACAATATGGATGAATGTCAAATCATTACGGTAACTGAAAGAAGCCCAAGAAAAATGCTACATGCTGCATGAGTCCATTCACAGGACATTCTGCGAAAGGGAAAACAATACGTAAGGAAAACAGATCAGCCAGAGGCTGGGAGGTAGGATTAAATACAAAGAAGTATAGGATTTGGGGGAGGTAGTGGAACTACTTCATATCTTGATGGGTATGCACTTGTTAAAACTCTCAAAACTCTGCTAAATAGGAAGAAATGTATCATATATAATTTGTACCTTAATTTTTTTAATTTTAAAAAAGCATCACTTAAAAAAATTTGTAATGGGGCACCTGAGTGGCTCAGTTGGTTAAGTGTCCAACTTCAGCTTGGGTCATGATCTCGCAACCTGTAAATTCGAACCCCGCATCAGGCTCTGTGCTGTCAGCTAAGAGCCTGGAGCCTGTTTCAGATTCTGTGTGTCTCTCTCTCTGCTCCTTCCCCATATATGCTCTGTCTTTCTGTGTCTGAAAAGTGAACAAATGTTAAAAAAATTATTTTCTTAAATTTGTAACTATTTGCATTTTTATATTTCATTTTATTGCCAACAGTAGGAACTACAGCTACAAATATATCTAATGCAAAAGATAATAATTAAAATTTGTAATCACATATAAAATATGTATAATCATCTGAAATAATATAATAAATTGTGAGGATCAAAACCCACTGTCAAAAAAAAAAAAGTGAGGAAAACTCAATGCAAAGAAAACACACGAGTAGCCCAATTCATATTGAACTACACGTGAGGTTAATACTAAAAGGCCCACTATAATGTTACTTCATTCACTAAACTATGGTCACAGATTTAATTCAGGAATCCCTAGCAATTGAGACAAATAGAACCACTGAGTTACATGATTCCTGCTGCTCACTAAAGAAAAAATCGCTTAAGAATAGAAAGACAAGAGTTACATGCCCCCAAAAAGGGAAAAAAAGAGCAAAAGGAAAACAAGAAAAGTAAGATGAGATAAGAAATAAGATACAGAAAGAAAAATATAATCAGGGTTAACAAGTAAAGTGATTGTGTTTAAGGGGAAAATACTACAACTGAGAAAGTATCATACCATTTAACTAAAAAGAGGAAAAATCCAAACCACAGGGACACCAGGCTCTATCTCAACTCTGGGTTTTTGCTTTTATTTCCCTTCTGCTGAGAATGTTCTTCTACCAGCCCCTTAGCCCACCAGCTCTCTTTCTTGTGCCATGACTCACCTTAAATGTAGCTTCCTGTAAGAGGGCTTACCTGTCAACTCAATCTAAAGTAGACCAAACAGGGACCTGGGTGGCTCAGCCAGTTAAGTGTCCAACTCCTGACTTCAGTTCAGGTCATGATCTCACGGTTCGTGAATTCAAGCTCCACGTCAGGCTCCACTTTGACAGTGCAGAGTCTGCCTAGAATTCTCGGTCTCCCTCTCTCTCTGCCCCTCCCCTGAGCTCGCTTGCTTGCTCGCGCGCATGTGCACACTCTCTCTGTCTCTCTCAAAAGATAAAAAAACTTAAAAAAATAAAGTAGACCACCCAACTCCCATGACCAAGCACTTTTTGTGGCATCTGTTTTATTTACTTCCTTCATAGCAGTTATGACAGTATTTATTCGCTTACTGCTTTTAGGTCTGTCCCTTCAACTACAAGCTCCATAAATTAGGACAGTCTTTTCATGTACCATTTTTATTACTTTGAGCTCAGTGTATGTATAAGCACTATGCACACAGCAAGTGCTCAAAAAAATAGGTTAAAACACACTTTTGAAACAGTATGAAAAGGAAAATTAATACTCAAGTATTTTCAAATAAATTTGGTACTAATTAAAAGAAAAATCAATGAATTACTATTGAAATACAATAAAAGCCAGTGCCATAAGAAATAGGCAATGCATATACCCCAACCACAGAAAAATAAATTTTTGAACACAAAGTTCTTAAGTCACCTGGAACTGATGGATTCAGTACAAATTCTTCCAAACCTTCTTAGGGTATAGATTCTTTTCCATCAAATGATTTGTAATCATAGAAAAAGGTGTTCTAGCCAGGTCATTGTATAAGGTGAATAGGGTTTTATTCCAAAATTATGAAGGAAAATATCAAATGCAGGAATTCTAAGCTGATCTCACTTATGAAAAAAAAACAGTGTGTTTGTGGGTATGTATGTAAAACACATTAATATGTACTGTATTATTCAAGCTATATGTGTGCTTGTGTGTGTCTGTATATAGCCTGAATAAAAAATCTTAATATCTTAAGAAATGGAACACTAGAACATAATTTTTTAAAGGTATCAACTACGATTGTTATCACTTATTCCATGAATACAGGCTAGTATAATATATTAATGGGAAAATATCTTAAAATTATTGTTTCAAGAGCTGCCAAGAAATACTGATAGCATTCAACAGATTTTCTTGATTAGCAAAATTAAATATTTTCATCTCTAAAATAAAAAGGGCACACTCAAAAAAGAGAATCACAAATATAGTTAATAGAGAAGTGTGACTGGAATTAATCTCTCTAAAATCAAATGCAGGAAAAAAAGAGAACTCCAAAAATGCTAGTTCTTTTTCTTTTCCAGATTGTCACGCTCTTTTAATGGAATATTGACCACAGTTATCTGAGAGGGGGGGACAGGAATTGAAAGTATATTTAGGAAAAAAATCATTTTTTGCTTATGACATAAATACATAGTCAGAAAATCCAAAGAAGTCAACCAAAAAATTACCAGAGGTAATAAATGAGTTTATCAGGATTGTGGAGTGAAGT
The DNA here is from genome assembly GCA_017311185.1 of Proteles cristata cristata. Taxonomy (NCBI): domain Eukaryota; kingdom Metazoa; phylum Chordata; class Mammalia; order Carnivora; family Hyaenidae; genus Proteles; species Proteles cristata. Next base: position 127,243 of record JAESUZ010000100.1, read on the forward strand.
AAATCCACAAAAAGAAATTAAATGCTTCCCTATACACTAATAATACAGAAATACAATAATAACTCAAAGAAACAAGATACCATTCATAACAGTTACTGGAAACATTAAATGCCTGTGCATTAATTTTGTGACACAGAAGAAAATTGAGACCCTAAATGAGTAAAAACTAGAAGATTTAAATAAATGGAGAAATATACCTTTCTTATTGTTAGGAAGATTAAATAAAAGTGAGCATACACAAACATACAAATACATATTGTAACCACTGTCAGAATTATGTGATATTTCAACTAAATGAGGGCTACTAATCATTGGAATAGAGCATCCAGAAATAGATCCAAATTATTATAGGAATTAAAATTAATGTAAAAAATATACACAATGTGGTAATGGAAAATAGAATCCTTAATAAATGTTGGGCCATCTGGTTATGTATATAGTACAATAAATAACTTAGACCCATTCCTTACAATACACACTTGCAACAAATTCTAGATACCAGTCAAGCTTTAATGACAGCATATTTTGTTACATCATATTTTAAAAATTGAAATTTATTGTCAGGTGGAGTCAGACACACAGAACTAGTGTCTGAGAAGAAAAAGGCACTCACTACACTGGGGCATGACATAGAGCTGAACGCAATGGGGAGGAAATCCTGCCAGGCAGGCCAATGCCTGGGGAATGTAGGGATTTGAGATGGCAGTCCAGGTCATGAGTCAGCATTAGGAAAGGCTCAAACAAGGATAAGAGACTAGTGATCTGGTCCACAGGTCAAGAACAGAAATGTGGGGGGCTCCTGGGTGGCTTAGTCGGTTAAGCGTTTGGCTCACGATTTCACCTCAGGTCATGATCTCATGGTTCCTGGGACTGAACCCCACAAGAGCTCTGGGGTGAAAGCGTGGAGCTTGTTCAGAATTCTCTCTCTCCCTCTCCCTGCCCTCTCCCCTCTTGTGCTTTCTCACATGTGTATGCTCCGTCTCTCTTTCTCTCTCTCTCAAAATAAACATTAAAAAGAGAGAGAGAGTGCGCGCGAGAGAAATGTGAGTAGAATGGAGATAGGCGTTATTTGGATAGGCAGTTGATGCCCTGAGTTGTGGCCACATGTTCAATAGTCCCAGTTGCTGGTCTGCGATTTAGAAACAGATGCCAAATTCCTGGAAGTTGGGAGAGGGAAATGCAAAGTCCCAGTCTTAGAAGAATCAGAATATCAGGTAGATTATCAAAGCAGAGGCCCTGTCACGGAACTGCCTGTGCAAGGTACAAACACAATCATGGGAATAAAACAGAAACTAAGTGAGTAGAAAATGGATTTATCCAGTTCAGGCTTAGTGTACAAGCAGAGGTTAAGTGATTCCAACTGTGAGGATTTAGAGAGATTGAGTATAGTGAACCAGGTAGCTCACTAGGAAATGGCTTTTGAGTCCCTCTGTGGAAGGAAGATGTATTTCTGACATTTAAAGAAATAGAATACACCATTAAATACAAGATAAATGTACTCAAATGCCTTAAAAATAAAAAGGCTGTTAAGCTATAAAATATAATAAAATGAATATCAAAAGAAAGCATCATAATGGAAAAAATTCATGAGAAAAATGTAACTGATAAAGGCTCACTATCCAACTTGAATAAAAAAATCAATGCACATATATCAAGCTACTATATAGATTCTACTTGATAAGTTAACAAAGAAGATGAACAGGCAGTTTATATAGAAAGAAATGGAAATAGGATATCATCATGTAAAAGAAGGTCTCAAAAGCAATTAAACAAATACAAATTAAAACAATTCCTAAGTTCCACTGTTCGTCTACTACACTAACATAAACACACATAATTTATCAAGTCAGCTGCTAAGGGGAATTTGGGAAAATGGGCGTGCTTATCCTTTGCCGTTGGCTCTGTAAATTCACTTTTGCAGGAGGGTAATTTGCCTACATATGAAAAGAATAAAGAAACCAAAGATAATTTTTCTCCTACTAATTCCATCATAAGGAATAGACCCCCAAGGAAATAACCAAAGGGAAAAACTGATTTGTACTATGATTCTCATGGCAGTGCTCTGCACAACTATAAAAATTAGGAGAGGGTCCAAATGCCCTTTATTACTGATAATGGTAACAAACAGGTTCTTTAATAGGCATTAAAAGTGACAAATGTGAGGAATTTGTTGTTACATATAATCTTATAGGTGTTATATGAAAAAAATCAGAGCACAAAATAGTAAGTACACAACAATACAACCATGTTTATAGGTAAATACAATTTATAATTTTCTGTGCCTTCTGTCAGCATTGGCAAGTTGTATTTTCCTAAGAATTTATCCAAAACACCTAATATTTTAAATTTACTGGCATAAAGTTGTATATATCTTTTTGACATTAAAAACTCTATTGTGGGGGCATCTGGCTGGCTCAGCTGGTGAGGCATGCGATTCTTGACCTTGAGGTTGTGGGTTCAAACCCCATAATGGGTGCAGAGATTACTTGAAAATAATTTTTAAAAATCTTTAAAAAAAATAACTAGATAAACTGGGGCCCCTGGTGGCTCAGTTGGTTAAGTGTTCAACTCCTGATCTCAGTGCAGGTCATGATATCTGCACTTGTGATAATAAGCCCAGAGTTGGGCTCTGTGCTGAGAGCATGGAGCCTGCTTGGGATTCTGCCCTCCCCCATCTCGTGCTCTCTCATTCTCTCTCTCAAAATAAATAAACTTTTAAAAAACTAGGTACATAGAAATAAAAAATAATAATCTATTGAGATGTTCCTGTTTTCATAACTAACACTGGTTATTGATGTTTTCTCTGGTTTTTTCTAGGACCAAATGTTAGTAGAATTTTATACATCTTATTAGTCTTTTCAAATAAATGTTGGCATTCTTGAATTTCCCTACTGTATGTTTGATTTCTACTTCATTTCTGTTTTTATCCTTACTCTCTTTCTTCTATATTGCTTGAGTTTAATCATTCCTCTTTTTCTATCTCCATGAATTGGGTGTTTATCTCATTGCTTTTCAGCCTATGTTCTTTCTAATGTATTTATGGCTTATAAATATCCCTCTAACTAAAGCTATATTGCATGTGTGTTGATGTGTTTTCATTGTAATTATATTCAAAATATTTTCTAATTCTTATGACTTTTTCCATTGACTTATGGATTGTGCATAAGTATACTGCGACTTTTGCAAATAAATCATGAATTACTGATTATCTCTTTGATATTGATGTCTAGTCTGATTCCACTAAGGTCAAACAACATAGTTCATATAATCTGAATTCACTGAAATTTACTCAGACTTGCTTTGTGGCCCAGGGCTTGATTGATTTGACAAAGCTATCCATATATAATTGAAAAGAATGAATCGTTTGCAAGTTTTAGATGCAGTACTCTGTACATGGAACAGCATATTTGTCACTCTCCAACTGGATCTCAAAAAACAGACACCCTGATATATGTTGTTAACCCAATTCCCATCGAGTAAATACTCCTACCATGGCCAACTGCACGCTAACAACAGATCACTGAGTGAGGAATTTGAAAGACATGCACACGTACGAATCTCACAAGTCAGTAAGGGCTCTCCAGTAAACCACTGTATATCCATCTTATGAGATCAAATTATTAAGTGTACAATTCAATATTCTGTGTCCTTTCTGATTATTAATTGCTATGGATTGAAGAACAACTCATGTTGAAATCTAATGCTCAATATGATACTATTATAAGGTGGTGACTTTGGGAGGCGCCTAGGTCATGAGGATGGAGTCTTCATGAATGTTATTAATCTTATATAAAACACCCCAAAGAAATCCCTAGTCCCCTTTTACCATGTGACGTTACAAAAAGATGATGATCTGTGAGGATGTGGGCCCTCTCCAAACACCAAATATCCCAGTGCCCAGATCTTTGCTTTCAGAATAATAAGTTTTTGTTTTTTTATACAACACCCAGTTTATGATATTTTCTTATAGTATCCTAAATGGACACGGAGACATTTATCTTCTTATTCTATTACTTACCAAGAAAGGCATGTAAACCCTTTCACTACGGATTTGCCAAATTATCCTTGTATTTCTGTCAGTTTTTGCTTTATATATTTTGAGGCTATGTTATTACTTGAATACAAATTTAGAATTATTATTATTATATCTTCACAAGTGGTTGACACTTTACTGCTTATATTTATCTGGTTTACACTCTATTAATTCTTCTCACCTTAAAGCCTACTTTGTTAATGAGGGAGGAGATACTAGAAGAGGGCTAGGGCTGCTCCATTTCCTCAACACAATCATACAACCAAGACTTGATGTGACCGTGTTTCTCACTGTGTTTGAATGGCCTGACAGATATTCATTCAAATGAAAAACATTTTTATAATTATCTGAACCAAGAGCAGAACTTCACTTTATAACAAATGCTTTTGCATGGTTTTAAAATAAACTGAATTTTCCAGGAAAACGACTACTATATAAACATTAGATTACACTTTGTTTTGTTCATAACATAATAAGAGTTGTTTAACATTTAAGATAATTATGTCGCCAATGGCAATAAAGCTAATTGTACTTCAGTTACCAACATGTCACTCTAAATGTTGTATTTATAGATGGTATATTCACAGTGGTTCTCCATGGGGGTGGAAATGTTTATTTTCTTAGAACTCCTATGGTAGTAATACCTGAAAATCTCTATCTTCAAATACATATTTTGTTGAAAATGATTTACTCTCCTTTATCCTTTATATTACTTCTAGGAATATGTTCATATTCCTAAGTAAAAGAATGTTATATTACTTGGAAGTTTCATTATAGCATACTGAAAGGATAATTACAAAATACTTGTCATGTTTAAAGTGCTTTAGCTCGATATTTAGGAGAAAGGGGACTTTCTGAAGATGGGCATTTTTATAGACATTGCAAATACTGAAACTTCTAGGAACTAAAATCTGAACCAAGATAATACTATTTACAAAAGTGATAGCAGACAACCAGTAGAATTTTGTTATCCAGTTGTAAATACCAAGGCTTTTCTCATTCCTGTGAAACTCAAAGAAACCAGATAAACAAGTACCAGTAAGCCAGTTCTAAGGATATTGCAGCTATTTGAAAACATTCATAAGGTGAAAGAAAGGCGAATTAACTCATCCAGGGCCACAGGCTATGGCTTTTGCTGACTACCAACCCCACAAGTCTGGCCAAATAGGGTCGAATAAAAAACACATATCCCTGTATCCTACAAGGTGTACCACCTTTCTCATGCAGATTTCTCTGATTATTCTAGCCCCTGAGATTATCTTCTCTAATCCATTATAATCTGTACCTGACAACCTAATCCTTATGCTTTCAAGGCAACATTATATAAGTGACTGAAAGAACAGGCTCTTAGAATAGACTGCCCAGAGAAAAATCTCACTTATTCTACTTCTTAGATGTGTGACATTGGACAAGTTACTTAACCTCAAAGTGCCCCAATTTCCAGATCTGGAAAATGGAAACAATAGTATCATCTACTTCATAGGGAATGTTGCAAAAGTCAAGTTAATGTGCATAAAAGGGCCAATTTTCACTAAGTAGCCTTTATTAGTTCTTTAAATGTATTGTTAGCCCAGAACACAGTGTGTAGTGTCACCTTACAGTGCACCAGTTAACATAACTATGTGTTACAGACTTTGATTATAGAACTGAAAAAAAAAGTAGCCTACCTAGAGACTACACCCATAAACCCTGAATACATTAGTATGAGCACTAACTGAAAGCTTTGGAAGATGTGTTCAAAAGACACTTCGCCATACATTATTGAGGATCTATTATGTATTGAGCACTGTGCTAAGCCCTAGAGATATAGTAATGAACACAACATATGTAGTCTCTTGCCTCCTCACACTGGAAGAGAGAAACAAGAAAGCAAACCATTTGAATATAAACTTAAAAGCTCTATGATCAAGGTGTAAAGAACTTAAGGAAAAAAATTGCCCTAAATTCGAAAGGAGTAGAGAAAAGCAGATAGGCCTAAAGGGACCACTCTCCACAAAAGAAATATTCATGGTGGTGGGAAAGTTGGAAAAACATGATAACCCGTATTTTCCACAGACCTAAAAGATGCAGGGAGGATCACAGGTCAGAAGGGCAGGTTTTGAAAGGTAGGTATGAGGAGGGCAGCTAGTAATACGAAACACTGCTGTACAGTTTTCACATCATTTCACATCACATGTGCTGTACAGACACATCATTCTGCTCCATGCTCCTCCAAATATTTAGTAAACCTTAAAAACTCACCAATGACTTGGTGTGAATACCTCTTTGTAGAAAACATCAAATGAGAAGAGTCTGGTTTCCTGGTTCAGCACTGAGCAAATCCCAGGAATCTCTGTGGACCCAAAAATAAAGACAATAGCAACTACAGGAAGTAAGTTTGAGAATTTATGAAGATCACGGGGATGACGCTAAACTGACCAAAGCTGTAAATCTGGGATTTGAGCCAAGTTTTAATTTCTGAGAGAGAACTGCCAGACATGACTACAAGGTTTGAGAGGATTAGAAAGGGAGACAATGTAACCCAATTTGTGGAAATGAAGGATAAAGAAAGGCTGCCTACAGGAATTGATAACTGAGCTACATCATGTATAAGAAATGGACAAATCAGACAAGGTTGTGGCAGAAGAACATTTCGAGCATGAAGAGCCAGTATAAGTTAAGGCTCAGGAAGCTGAAACAACATGATGTGTTTAAGCAATTACAAGTAGTTTAGTATTGATGGTGCTTAAAATACAAGACAGAGTTTGTTGTTTTGTGAAGTGAGGTTGGAAAGCCAAGTAAGTGCCAGACCACACAGAGTTCTCTAAACCAAGGTAAGAAATATGATCTTGGGGGTGCCTGGGTGGCTCAGTCTGTTGAGCATCCAAGTCTTGATTTCGGCTCAGGTCATGATCCCAGGGTTGTGGGTTTGAGCCCCATGTTGGGCTCTGCGCTGAGCGTGGAGCGTGCTTAAGATTCTCTCTCTTTTCCTCTACTCTCTCCCCAGCTCATGCTCTCTTTCCCTCAAAACAAAACAAAACAAAACAAAACAAAACACTATCTTTAGCCTAATAGTAGCAGAAATGAGTGTGTGCTAAGGAAAATGACACATGGTTTGCTACCTGTACTAGAAAAGCAGACAGTTGCCTATCATTATTCTGATAACCTGACCTAAGCTCACCTGCATTTTAGAATCTGGACTGTCCAACACAGCAGAATTCTGACCAGGATTACAAAAGACTAAAGAGCCCATGAACATGGATTCTAACAGTAGTTTTAAAACTCCAGAATGAGGACTCCGAAAGTCTTCCCCCTTCTTCCATTTTTTGAAGAAATGTTATTTTAAAGACAGTAATCTGTGACCATTTTACATCCTTTCAGCTTTCCCTGTTCCTCCATGTCAAGAACATCAGATTTATTGCAAAATTAAAGTCCAGTGATCCCTCTGTGCACCTTACATTGCCTTACTGTAGCACACAGTTTTGGACAGTTTCTCATGCAATTTGTTTTTTTTTTCTTTTTCCCCAGATTCCAGTGACAATGAAAGAAATCCCAGATCCAAAGACTTTTTAGATTTTTAGGATTCACTTCTGGGATTGGAGCTTCAGGAAGCGACATTTGATAGTTCTCAGATTCTCTCCAATAGAGGTTAAGGATGATTTTAGCAAATCCAATTAAAATGAACACTAATATGCATGTGTCCTTACACTGAATGTGCATCATCTTTAAACCTTGTATCACAGTTATTGCTGTAGATGTCTGTCCTACGATATTCTAAGATTTCTGAGAGCAACAGACCACGTCTTATACATCTTTATAATCCACGGCAACGAGCATAGGACCCCTAGGTCTTAATACTGACTGATTTATTGGTTGATTGATCAAATAAATGCATACAAGTTTTGGTGAGGTGACTTCCTATCTATATTATAAAACCCACATAAATTTCTATTTAAATATGGTTCTGAAAATGCTTTGTTTTGAAAGAGATTGTAGCCCATTTAGAAAGCCATTTTGCTAATAAAAGAAGATTGGGTAACTACAAGGTATTTCAAAGAGGAACTGAATCTGAAAGCAGATGTATTTGATTGTGTGTGATGGTTGCTAAGGAAACAACTGAATGTAAATTTCATTTTACATAAGACTCAGCTAAAATATTGATCAGAAGAAAGGGAAGACGTTTCAAACCAAGTAATAAAGTGACTGAAAAACTGCTTTCGGGCTGGAGGCAGGGAAAGAGATGATATTTTATGTAATCAATCTCTCTCTATTTCAGCCATTGTGCATAGATACAGAGAGGAAAGCTGGTCACAAGTACACAGAGAGGAAATGCTGTCCTTCTCCTACTCCTTCACAGCTTCTGTCTCATGCCCAGATGCAGAACAGGAGAAAAGGCAAAATGGCTAAATGCTAGAAATATAATCCACTCAGCACTTAGTAATGTAGATTTCAACTTAAATCTCACATCTTATGGTAAAGCTCACATGTGTTCAGGAGGGTGAGGTGCACTCCTACTATATCAAACGTTATTACTTCTCTGTCTTCTCCTCTTTAATACACACTCTGGGAGACTGGGCCTGTCTCACTCATGTCTCTATCCCTAGGACCTGACCCAGTGACCTGCTACCCTGTTCAGCCTCTTATCTTCTCATTACCCCTTTACACTCTACTCCCAATGGGGCTGAAACCCTGTGAATTTCTACAACAGGGCACTCTCTCTCTCACCTTTGGATCCTTCCACATACTGTTCTCTCTACCTTGACTCCCTAAGCCCCATCATTCCCTGCCAAAATCTTTCTCATCTTTCACCTCTCTGCTTATAAATCACTTCCTTCCAGACCTCCCTAGCTTTCCAAGTCTGAGTTACGGGCCCCTCTTGTGTATTCCAGGCTACCCTAATGACACACTCATCTCATCTTATGGTATTGTAGTTATTTAAGTAAAAATGAAACTTTGATTTGTGGGCATAATTTGTTCTGGAAACATGCTTGTAATCTAAAGCACTTGTATATCAAAGTGAATTTCAAAAACCATTGGCTCAGGTGTGATCATGTGAGGTTCGGCATCACATACTACTCATATTGCAAGACATGGCTCGTTTACCAAGTTAAAATTTATTAGAAATGTTTGCTCCTCTGGTGGATCACTCACAGAACAAGTTCCTCACAATCCAAGGCTTTACTCTATTTCATGGTAGAGAAGCTTTTCATCTCATCCCGGCACCTAGCAATGCCTGCTACCTCATTTGAGCTTAATAAATAGTTGATGACTGTCTAAAAAAAATGTCTGCTTAGCCTAGACAAAGGAATCTGACAGGTGTGGGGTGATATGGGGATGCATGTGACACAATTCTCACTCAACACCATCAGGAAGGAAACAAACAAATACATAATTAACGCCAATACAAGGCAGATGTAATGAATGCTACAATTAAGGCAAACATGCGCTCTGAAATTTCTAGAACCATCATGATTTCAAATAATCTATCACATTGTTCCTATAAGTATACTTACACTTGGCAAAGCATGTGTCCTGATTTGAGTTCAGCCAATGCAGTTGCTGTAGTTATAACTAAAGTGGAAGCAAAATGCTATGAGGGATGGAGGATAGAAACATGAGTTCTGAGAAAGACTTATTAGAGGAAGTGTGATTTGCATTGGGTCTTGAATAGGGAGAGTGAAAGGGAGAAATGAGTGGAGGAAAGAGGAATGTCGGGCACAGGAAATGAGAATAAGCAAAAGCTCTGGATCAGGAAGGTGCAGAATGGGGCCAAGGAATAATGAGTAAACCAGTATGACTACAGTAGGGAACGAGGGCATCTTACAGCATAAGGAGCATTAGAAATGGCAAAGGAATTACTGACCTTTGATTAGTCGTAACCAGAGACTTATTCTCCCCAGGGAGCTAAATTGACGATCTACACAAGAAAAAAAGCCACAGGGCCTGGGACACTTGGTTAAGGTCCCAGAGGTGCCAGAGCCAAGAAAACTTTCTGAGGATGGAGAGTAATGTTAAAGCTAAGAGCCGTTATAAAGAAGCCTTGTAGGGCCGAAGGATGGGAAGACTAGGAACACTGTGTTTTTTAATTTACCTTAAAAGAATGTTTTTGTGATGTGACACTGTCTACATTTTTTATTTTATTTTATTTTATTTTTAATATTTTTTTTATTTATTTCTAGGAGAGAGAGAGACAGCGTGAGCAGGGAGGGTAGGAGAGAGAGGGAGTCACAGACTGAAACAGGCTCCAGGCTCTGAGCTGGCAGTCAGCACAGAGCCCGACGCGGGGCTCGAACCCGCGAACCGCGAGATCATGACCTAAGTGAAAGCAGGACGCTTAACCGACTAAGCCACCCAGGCGCCCCTCTACATTTTTTAAAATGTTTTAATATTCTATTTATTTTTGAGAGAGAGACAGAGTGCAAGCAGAGGAGGGGCAGAGAGAGAGGGAGACACAGAATCCAAAGCAGGCTCCAAGCTCTGAGCTGTCAGCGCAGAGTCCATCATGGGGCCCAAAACCACAAACCATGAGATCATGACCTGAGCTGAAGTCGGATGCCTAACCAATTGAGCCACCCAGATGCCCCTATGTAAAACTACTTATTAAGGAAGTTTATTGGGGCATTTGGGTGGCTCAGTCAGTTAAATGTCCAACTCTTGGTTTTGGCTCAGGTCATAAATATGCGATTTGTGAGTTTGAGCCCCACATCAGGCTCTGTGCTGACAGTGCAGAGCCTGCTTGGGATTCTCTCTCTCCTACTCTCTCTGCCCCTCAGCTGCCCGCTCTGTCTCTCTCTCAAAAAGTAATAAATAAGTAAACTTAAAAAAAATTTAAATAAGAAGTTTATTTAGGGGTGGGATACAATTGAGAAAAAGGACACGCTTATCAATTTTGCAATAAAGCTTGCCTACAGAAAACACTACCTGAAAGCAACCAAAGTATCTAGGAGGGAATACTTGTGAGTCCTACCCTATAGATAATAATATCCCAGTACCTAAATCTAGTTTATCGGTATATATGTGTCAATTCGCATCAGCAAACTATGCCTTTAATGTATTGATGGATAGCACATAAAATAATTGCTTAATTAATTGCTTCATTAAAATGGGTTTTGGTAAGACAGCACCTAATTCACTTGAATATCTGTTTTTGAGTCTATGGAGCTGGTTACACTTTTTTCATGCAGGTTACATCATGGTGAAGAAAGCCTTCAAATCCACTCCTTTAACCATGTCCCTACTTCTAGCGATACTTGAGAAAGGAACTTTTTGTTCCTGTTGTTAACCGCATGAGTTGTATGTAGTTCTGAACTAATCGCTCATGGAAAGGAGAAACTGACCAGGGGAGCATAATGGCAAAACTAGGTCCTTACCCCTCCAGCTCTGGGTCTTCAAGGGCCATGTCTTATTTGGTTTATTCTACGAATTCAGTTCATCAAATAAGCACAAAATCAAATACATATTTAAAATTCTCCAAAGCCAGGGATGCCCAGGTGGCTCAGTTGGCTCAGTGTCTGACTCAATTCCGGCTCAGGTCATGATCTCACGGTTTGTGAGTTCAAGCCCTGCTCAGGCTCTGGGCTAACATCTGGGAACCTGCTTGGAATTCTCTGTCTCTCTCCCTCCCTCCCTCTCTCTCTCTGCCCTTCTCCTGCTTGAATGCTAGCGTGTGTGCATGCTGTCTCTCTCTCACGCTCTCTCTCAAAAATAAATAAACATTTTAAAACATTCACCAAAGGCAAATAGTAATTATTTTTGAATTATTTACATATTGACACTAGACCTTCACCTAAAAGAGACCCAGCGACCACACAGTTCAAATCTTCACAAGGAACATAGAAAATAAAACCCAGAGAGGTTAAAGAACTTCCCAGGAGCACTTGTATGACCGTGCATGATATTCACTGTGTATGGCCAATATGGGAAGAACATGCCTTGAGCCATGTGCCACGTAACCTGACCAACTGTATAAGCACCGTGTATGTACTTGGCCATAGAGCTAGCTAACTACAGAACCAGGATGGCAGTATAACTTCATGGTTAAGTACGATCTCTGGAGTCAAACTGCATGGGTTCAAATGCAACCTCAGGCACTGGCCAGATAAGCTAGCCATCTTATGCAAGGAGCCAAATGTTTGTACAGTTCACCCACATTTAAGACCAATATTTAGGAACAAGGGCATGACCTACTCGGGGTTGTTGTAAAGACTAAACTCTTAGTAAAGGCCTACTATATGTTAACATTTTGTTGCTATTGTTATTACTCTTACTAGTCAGACCAAAGACCAAGTCAGATAAGCCTTCTAAATTCTACTCCTCATTCCTTTCCATATCTTCCTCTACATGAGAAGGTAGAAATTCACTACATAAGAAAGTATTTACTAGCTGTGCAATGCTTTCTAGGAGGTATTTCACTCAGGACCAACACTAATAATAAAAGTGGTAAACATGTAGAGTACTTTTACCAGGTCCAGTGACACGCACGTTTTAACACAGCTCATTCAATCTGCCCAACAACTCCATGAAGGAAGCAGTTTTATTATCACCATTTTACAAACGAGGAAAGTAAAGTTCAATTGGAATAAATAACCTTGTTAAGACCGCTCAGCCAGTAAAGGGCAGCCCCAGAATTCAAAAGCAAGTCAATTTGATCCCAGAGTGCACACCCCTAGTCACTGTGCGTCCTCACTCAGTATGATGAGGACATTTGAGTCTCTTCTGTATTTCATTACAGGGGCCTTTGAACTGGCCCATTCAATCCCCAAAACTCTGCTCACTCGTTCACCCGGCCAGCATGTGGGTCAGCTCTGAAAATGATGTACAACAACCTGCTTCCTTTGCTATATTATCCCACAACAAATGGTAAAATCTCAATCTGCAATGTTATACAAGGGGCTACCATAAAGGGTAAATATTTCTTAGGAGCTAATTTCCTATTCCTCTCATCTTTCTTCTCGCACTCCTTTGCTGTTTAATGTTTTGAAAAATTAATAGTTTAATTTCCAGTGTTGATTTATTAAAACAACTCTGACAGGCACATCTTAACTGAATATCTTTGAGCTCATCATTTCCTGCCAAGCAGGTAATGGTACTGCTGGGGAGAGAAAAGGCCACGGAGACAAGAGCAGGGGAGAAGACCTTTCTTCTCCTTGCTCTGGAGGAAAAATTAGGATCAGTTTTGAGTCAGAAGTGTTACTGAGAAACAGATAGCAAAAAGGAAATCTTGTCTTTGCTTTTCATTTGACTCAGTGGCTTCTCCAGGGTTAACATCAATCATAGTGAAACCTGAATGTCAAGTCAAATGAAGAGAGTCCAATAAAATATGTACACTGTCTATATGTATTATAAATACTGTATGGGCAAATGTCAGCAGAAGTATGAAGTTTAACAGAAATGCGTATAGCTTCTAATTATCAGTGATCGACGGCTATTAATCATAGTCATGACGAAGTTCTAAAAAATATCTAGAAAAATTATGATTAGAGATGTAATTTAAAGTTGTTCTTAATTTTTATAAATTCTCTGTGACTTGCAATAGCCAGATCAACTATAGCACAGATGAGTTACTTTTCCCAGTAACAGTGAGATTTCTTGTGTGAGCGCTCTATGCACTGGATTAGCTCCTTCTCTGGGGCAGGGGTCTGCATATTTCCTTCTCAAAGGATCCAACAGTAAATGTTTAGCCTTTGTCGGTCACTCAGTCTCTGTAAACTAGGCAGTCAGACACTGCATCAGGAAATCAGCCATAAGTCATACATAAAGGAATAACCATGGTTGTGTTCCACGAAGACAGTATTTATGGACACTGAAATTTCTATATAATTTTCACGTGTCACAAAATATTATGCCTTGATTGCTTTTTCATCATTTAAAAAGGTAAAAACTATTCTTAGTTCTCAAACGTACTACCAAAAATAGGCAGAAGACCTGATTTGGACTTTGGGCCATAGTTTCCAACTCCTAACCTGGGTATAGACCAAGCAAATATTAAAAGGAGACAGCATGAGGGGCGCCTGGGTGGCTTAGTCGGTTAAGCGTCCGACTTTCGCTCGGGTCATGATCTCGCGGTTCGTGGGTTCGAAGCTCCGCGTCGGGCTCTGTGCTGACCGCCAGCTCTCAGAGCCTGGAGCCTCGTTTCCCGAGTCTGTGACTCCCTCTCTCTCTGACCCTCCCTGCTCACGCTGTCTCTCTCTCTCTCTCCTAGAAATAAATATTTAAAAAAAAAAAAAAAAAAAGGAGACAGCATGTGTTTTAACTTTGCTCTTTACTCTGGAGAGTCAGAAACAGATAATGATGGGACTCAATAGGATACACTAATTATCAGGGTAACCTCGTGTGTTATGTCCCATGATCCTGTGAGGCTCAGGTTTGTGAAAGCACAAATCCCTCTTAACTGCTCTAAATCTGAGTAGATCCTAACTAGGACAGTCACTGATTAAAGTGGGGGAAAGCTTGCAACTGGCAGGAAATTCATGTTAATAGATATCTTTTGGCTCCAAAGAAACACCATGAATAAATGTTTTTCAATCATTTCCTTTTTGTTTGATATATAATAGGAAATTGACAGAGAACAATCACCTTCACTTTCCTATTTCATCGGCAGCTGCTCATCTTGGCATCCTTAATTTAGCTTCCTACAACACGGGCCTCATCCTTCTTAGGACTAGTCAGTCAATAGCTGGTCTACTCACTTCCTGTAATTGCTTAGTCATGAACATCAAAAAAATAACACATATCTCTCTCTTATTCAATCTCTCACCCTGAAATTCTGGGTCACATTACTAGGATAGCAGTGATAGATATTCATACAATTATAATGATTTCCAAACAAAAGAATCCAATTTTCATTGTGGTCCTTCTAACCTAGAATGAAGTTCTATGAGAGTAAAAATCATATGTGCTTCGCTCTATCACAGAGTCGCAGCACAGTGCCTGGAATACTGGAAGTTCTCAATAAATCAGGCATCATCATATAGTGGTTAAGTGTGCGCACTTCCGAGTTAGATATAGATCTGAATCCTGGCTACACTTGACCTCTCAAGTCACAGAGGCTCACTGAGCCTGTTTTCTCATCCATAAAATGAGGATATCACTGGATTGAAACTGGCAGATGGAAAATATTAAATAAATACCAGCTGTGATTCCTTTTCTTCTTCCGCCTCCTCTCCTGCTTGTTCTTCCTCATCGCCATTATCAATATTGTTTCTCCTCTGATTGGTGTGTTACAGCTTATTCCCTGAGTCTCAAGAACTTTGTTTCACTGTGGACTAGGGTAGCTACTGATATGGAGACCCACCCCTTCAGGCTGCCAAGGGTTTTCAATGGAGACTAAACCAATGGTCTCTTGAATGTTGTTTCCAGACAGGTTCAGTCAGAGTCAATAGTCAGTTCTGGTTTGACCAGAACTGAGGGGGTTCCCAGGCCTTTCAGTGTCAAAGCTAGAAAAGACAACCTGGGATGAACCTGTCATCGTACCCTTAATTTCCCTTTCCTTGTCATCTTAGCATTAAGGTGCCATTCATAAAAAAATTTGTTTGCACCTAGGGCTGGGTGGGTGGATCAGAGAGAAGGGAAGATGAGACTCAGTGCCAGGGGTCAGAACCTAATGCCACACAAGAGTACCTGTTTTTCCTCCATGTCAAACGGAAGCTTTTAGCACTTCAGTGGTTAATCAACTAGCTCTGTCAAAGATGCTAACTGAAATTATTCACAGCTAAGGGAAGTTTGAAGACTCCTTTCATTATATGAACAAAGCCTGAGAAGGTAGTCAGTTCTCTGTATTTTATTATGAGCTCGAGTGCCACAGATGGAAGAACACCCAGGCCTTCTGCAGCCGGCGCTCTCTTCCTATGAAAATCCCCACTCAAGCTTCAGGGCTGGCTTCCGGGGGGCCAGACTCCTTTCCCTTACAAGGCACCCTCCATATAGCTGGGAGACTGCCCAGGACTGCATTTCTGCTGCATACAGTGCCTCATGACTTGTTTTGGGACAGGGATGGCCTCAGAGAATGCTCTCTCTCACAGAAAGAGGGATTACCTTTTTTTCCTTTTCCCCAGCAGAAATCCTCCAGAATTAACTGGAGATTGTAGGCAGCTCCTGCCAGGAGGAGTGTGAAAACCTGTTGCAATCAAAATAACCCGGCACCTCAGGCACTAGTTTATAATAACAACATATTACATATTATTAATACCTGATAAAATACAATAACAAGTGCTAATATTGATTCAGCATTTACAATATGCCAGTAACATTGCAAATGATATTTCATTTAATCTTCTCAAGAAACCTGTGAGGTAAAGGGCATAATTATCCACAATTTACTGGGAAGAAACCTCAGATTCTGAGAAGTAATCTGTCCATAAATCACACATCTACTAGGAGGCTGAGCTTAAGTGCCACCTCCAAATTTTACACCTATAGAACCTACAATGATAAACAGAAAACGATGACAATCGCTCCATTTCTTTTCATTGAAGAAAATGAAATTGGAGACATGATGGAGCAATTGCAAGATGATAGAGGGT
>JAESUZ010000101.1:0-77625 GCA_017311185.1 Proteles cristata cristata
TATGCCAACAAACTGGACATCTTAGAAGAAACAGACAAATTGCTAAAAACACACACACTATAAAAATTCAAAAGGGAAGAGATAGAAAATCTGAAAGAAAAAAACTAGAGAAGAAATTGCATCAGTTATCAAAAATCTCCCAACAAATAAGAGGCCTGGGCCAGATGGCTTCCCTGGGGAATTCTACCAGACATTTATTTCTTTATTTTTTTAAAGAAAACCTGACATTATTTTTTTTCTTTTAGAATTTATTCTCAAGTTGTTTTTATATAACACCCAGTTCTCATCCCAACAAGTGACATCCTCCATGCCCATCACCCCCATTCCCCTCTGCCCCAACCCCATCATCCCTCAGTTTGTTCTCAGTATCCAAGAGTCTCTCATTGTTTGCCTCCCTCTCTCTCCTTAACTATTTTTCCCCTTCTTCTCCCCCATGCTCCTCTGTTAAGTTTCTCCTGTTCCACTTATAAGTGAAAACATATTCTACCAGATATTTAAATCAGAGTTAATATCCATTCTTCTCAAGCTATTCTAAAAAAAAAAAAGAAAGAAAGAAAGAAATGGAAGGAAAACTTCCCGACTCATTCTACCAAGCCAGCATTACTTTGATTTCCAAACCAAGAACCAACAAAAAAAGAGAACTACAGGCCAATATCCCTGATAAATATGGATGCAAAAATACTCAACAAGATACTAGCAAATTGAACTCAACAGCATATAAAAAGAATGATCTACCATGATCAAGTGGGATTCATTCCTGGGTTCCAGGGCTGGTTCAATATTCGCAAATAAATCAATGTGATACATCACATCAACAAAAGAAAAGATAAAAATCATATGATCCTGTCAATAGATGCAGAAAAAGCATTTGACAAGATACAGCATCCCTTCTTAATAAAGACCCTCGAGAAAGTCAAGATAGAAGAAACTTACTTATACATCATAAAAGCCATTTATGAGAAGCTCTCAGCTGACATCAGCCTTTATGGGGAAAAACTGAAAGCTTTCCCCCTGAGATGAGGAACACAAGAGGGATGTCCACTCTCTCCTCTGTTGTCTAACATAGCCCTGGAAGTCCTAGCATCAGCCATCAGACAACAAAAGCAAATAAAAGGCATGAGAATTGGCAAAGAAGTCAAACTTTCACTTTTCACAGACCACATGATACTTTACATAAAAAACCTGACAGACTCCACCAGAAGCCTACTAGAACTGATCCATGAATTCAACAAAGTCGCAGGGTACACAATAAATGTACAGAAATTGCTTGCATTTTTATACACCAATAATGAAGCAAAAGAAAGAGAAACCAAGAAACTGATCTCATTCACAATTGCACAAAAAACCATAAAATACCTAGGAATAAACCTAACCAAAGATGTAAAATATCTGTGTTATGAAAACTATAGAAAACTTATGAAGGAAATTGAAGAAGATACAAGGAAATGGAAAAACATTCCATGCTCATTTATTAGAATAATAAATATTGTTAACATGTCCATACTACCCAAGGCAGTCTACACATTCAATGCAATCCAAAGCAAAATTGCACCAGCATTTCTTCTTAAAAGTAGAAAAGACAGTCCTAAAATTTGTATGGAACCACAAAAGACCCCAAATATTCAAAGTAATATTGAAGAATAAAAGCAAAACGGGAGACATCACCATCCCAGACTTTAGCCCCTACTACAAAGCTGTAGTCATCAAGACAGTATGGTATTGGCACAAAAACAGAAACAAAGATCAATGGACTAGAATAGAGAACCTAGAATTGGACCCACAACTGGATAGCCAATTAATCTTTGACAAAGCAGAAAAGAGTATCCAATGGGAAAAAAAACCCAGCCTTTTTAGCAGATGGTGCTGGGAAAACTGTACAGCAACGTGTAAAAGAATGAAACTAGATCACTTTCTGACACCATACATAAAAATAAACTCAAAATGGTGCTGATGCATAGGAGCACATGTAGCCAAATGTTCATAGCAGCACTCTCCACAATAGCCAAAACATGGAAAGAGCCTAAGTGTCCTGATATCAACGGACGAATGGATCAAGAAGATGTGGTTTATCTATACGATGGAATACTACATGGCAATGAGAAAGAATGAAATCAGGCCATGTGTAGCAACATGGATGGACCTTGAGGGTGTTATGCTGACTGAAGTAAGTCAGGCAGAGAAGGACAGCTACCATATGTTTGCACGTATAGGTCTGTTAGGATGAACTTAATGGAGAAACGCGGGGGAGAATAAGGGGGGAAATAGTGGGAGAGGGGGAGAGAGGCAAACCATGAGAGACTCTTGAATGCTGAGACAAACTGAGGACTGATGGGTGTGGGGGGGAGAGGAGGATGGGCATGGAGGAGGGGACTTGTGGGGATGAGCACTGGGTGTTATATGGAAATCAACTTGACAATAAACTATTTGTAAAAAAAATAAATAAATAAAAATAAAAATAAACAAAACAAAAAGATATTGATGTTAACTTAAAAAAAAAAAACTCAAAATGGATAAAGGACCTGAATGTGAGACAAGAAACCATCAAAACCCTAGAGGAGAAAGCTGGAAGCAAACTCCTTGACCTCCACCGCAGCAATTTCTTACTTGGCACATCCCCAAAAGCAAAAGAATCAAGAGCAAAAATAAACTATTGGGACCTCATCTAGATAAAAATTCTGCACGGCCAAGGAAACAATCCATAAAACTAATAGGCAGCCAAGGGAATGGGAAAAGATAGTTGCCAACGACATATCAGATAAAGGGTTAATATCCAAAATCTATAAGGAACTCACCAAACTACACACCCGAAAATCAAACAATCCATTGAAGAAATGGGCAGAAGATATGAACAGACACTTCTCCAAAGAGGACATCCAGATGGCCAACAGACACATGAAACGACGCTCAGCATCCTTCCTCATCAGGGAAATACAAATCAAAACCACACTGAGATACCACCTCACGCCAGTCAGAGTGGCTAAAATGAGCAAATCAGGGAACTCTAGATGCTGGAGAGGATGCGGAGAAACAGGCACCCTCCTACACTGTTGATGGGAATGTAAACTGGTGCAGCCCCTCTGGAAAACAGTGTGGAGCTTCCTCAAAAAGTTAACAGTAGAACTCCCCTATGACCCAGCAATAGCACTGCTAGGAATTTACCCAAGGGATACAGAAATGCTGATGCATAGGAGCACATGTACCCCAATGTTCACAGCAGCACTCTCAACAATAGCCAAAACATGGAAAGAGCCTACGTGTCCATCAATGGACGAATGGATCACGAAGATGTGGTTTACCTATACAATGGAATACTACATGGCAATGAGAAAGAATGAAATCAGGCCATGTGTAGCAACATGGATGGACCTTGAGGGTGTTATGCTGAGCGAAATAAGTCAGGCAGAGAAGGACAAATACCATATGTTTGCACGTATAGGAGGATTAGGAGGAACTTAACGGAGTACCGTGGGGAGAAGATGGGGGAAATAGTTGGGGAGAGGGAGAGAGGCAAACCATAAGAGATTCTTAAGTACTGAGAACAAACTGAAGGTTGATGGGGGTGGGGGAGTGGGGGAAAAGGTTAATGGGCATGGAGGAAGGCACTTGTGATCAGCACTGGGTGTTGTATGTAAGCCAATTTGACAATAAATTATATTTTAAAAATAAAAAGAATAATGATTTTAATCTCAAGCAAGTAAACTAGACATTTGATATTAAGGAATTATTTTTATTTATGAAGATATATGGTCATATTTATGTATAAAATAGGAGTGTCATTATCTTTTAAACATATTATACTGAAACATTTAAAAATGAAAATGTCACCTGGGATTAGCTTTAGTATCATCGGGATTTGAAGTAACGGGAGTGTCTGGGGGTGGAGGTCAAAAGAAACAAGATTGGCATAAGACAAGAATGGAAGTATACATGGGTATGTGGGGATTCATTTCGCTGTTCTGACAATTTTTATCAGACAAACCTGAAAATATATACATTCGATTATCTGCTGATTTTAAGGGGGAAAAGCATATAATGGGAGCCTGGTGACCAAATGCATAAACTGGATGTTAAAATTGTTACTTATCCATTACAAAGGGAAGTAACTTTGTACCCTAATCGAATATCCATCAATCTATACTAAGAAACACAAATAATATAATATAAAAATACCACTTAACCATAAGATTCAGACCGATGGGGAGAAGATAGAGGATTGTCAGTCCCAAGTAACAGTGGCTTTTTTACTCTATTAAGGCTCTTACATCACAAGAATAAAGAAACACTCTAAGGAGTTTTTTTTTTAATAGAGTCTTTAAGAAATCTTATTCACAGTTCAGGTGAAATGCTCAATATTTGGTAAATTTCTCCACTAAATCACCAATGTCTCAACTTTGGTAGTGGCTTTAATGAAGTAGAAAAGTGAAACACATCATGCCCTCCCTCCCACACCAATCACCTATGACAGTTAACTGTGGGCAGTAGTTTTGAATCACTGAGTACTGTTCAGTGGTAAAATGATGACAGTTGTCGCTACATAAACCATCAGATCTCTAGACTGTACTGTCCATTAGAACTTCCTCTGATGGTGAAGATGTTCTGTATACTGGGGTTACTAATACAGTAATCTTATGCCATATGTGGTTATTGGTCACTTGGAAGTGTTGCTAATGGGACCAAGGAACTAAGGATCACATATGGCTAGTGGTTACTATAATGGACAGTACAATTCTAAAGTATCTATGAAAAACACACACACACACATGTGTTTCATTTAATATCTAACTCACAGTTATTAAAAATTGAAGATTACAGGGGTGCCTGTGTGGCTCAGTCGGTTAAGCGTCCAACATCAGCTCAGGTCATGATCTCGCAGTTTGTGGGTTCAAGCCCTGCGTCAGGCTCTGTGCTGACAGCTCAGAGCCTGGAGCCTGCTTCAGATTCTGTGTCTCCCTCTCTCTCTGCCCCTCCCCTGCTCATGCTGTCTCTCTGTTTCTTAAGAAAAAAAAAATTGAAGATTACAGAAAAGCATAAGATTTGCTTTATTAAACAAGCTCAATTAACTTACCTTTCACTAATAAATGAAAATATTTACTATCACAAAATGAATTTTGAAAATGAGGTGGATTCCAACCTCTGAAATTAAAAACAAAAGAAAAGCAGCTAAGAGATTTCCAAAGGAGAGCAATCATAGACCTCCCTCTAGTGGCAAGAGATAAAGTTGCTCCCTAAAAAGTTGAATTGTTTCTGAAACTATGTAACACTGCTCACAGACATTTCTTTCATATAATTATAATCTAAAAAAGATTCTAGATTAATATATAAGGAAAATAGATCTGATTTTATATAAACAAAAGTAAGACCTAATTTTCTATGAATGCTAATCTCTCTAGAAATCTGATCTCCCCAGGAAGAAAAAATGATTTGCCAATGACAATTGGGAAATTGGGGCTTTCACAAAACAAAAGTTTATGGAATCTTAACCAAACTGTAAGCAAAAGAGAAGAGACCTCATTCTTTTCTGTTGATAAATGTTCTGGGATGGAACATGTAAAGGAGTAGATTCAGAAGTATGAAGTAGTAAGCAACAGTGGGTTTTGTAGAAACCCATGGTACATCAAAAGAAACAATGAAAATTCTACAAGAGTTTTCAATACCCAAAACAACACTGTTCAGTCTGATATTCAGCTTCAAAAGACAGCTCTGCCACATTGTCAGTCTTAATTACAACCATACATACACATTTAGATTTGACTACAGAACTACTACTTCCAAGTACAAGAAGCAACTCAAAATAGAAACAACTTGTGTTACAGCTATTGTTTTTCCCCTACAGCCTCAGGAAAAAACAGCTTTTATATACACTTCAGTAAGTACAGAATGTACAGAAGACGGTTATATATACAAAAGTGCATTAATATAGTAATACGTTTAGCAGAAATACAGGACAAAAATCCTGGTTAACAATCTGATATGTTACAGGATTTAAGACTACTTGAAGATTCTCCAAACCAGTCAACTTCCTACTTGCTTTGGTTATGAAATTGATGCTACATTTGAAACTAAAACGTGTGAAAATGTTAAACATTTGTGAAGTGTTCTACATATACTTGTGTTTATCTTTTTTAAATAACTTTTGACAACAGTCCAATTAAACTCCCAACACCAAGATTTAGAATGGATAATACTCATACCCAAATAAGAGTACTCAAAGAGGAAATTAAATGGATCCACTACAGGAGCAGACATAGTCTGCTCCAGTCCTAAAAGCCTCAGCTAGATAACCTAACCCCAAAGTCTAAACTTAAAATCCAATTGGTCAGCTACTATTGAAGAGCAAGCAGCTCCAGAAAACAAGCTATTGCTTCAGGCCACTGTTCCTTAGAACAATCCAGAGTAAGTAAGTGTTAACATGTCATTTATGCATATTGATTCTACAACTACCTTTATATAGTTAAAATGAGTATGTATAATTAGGGCAATTCTCCTCTTTTCTACCCCTATCCCTCACCACAAAAAAAGAAAACATATTTCCACAGGTTCCAATGACCACAAAGATGTAATAGACTTGACAATAAGATGTAACACACTTGACTATAAAGAAAAAATACTGCATTATGAAATAAGAGACGACCAAACCAGTTTTTCAGAGTTCAGCATGAATGTCAAAAATTAACCTAGCATAATGTAATCTAGTATTAATAACCTGAATTGAAAATATAACTGTGAAAGGGGCTGAAAATAAGTAATTTTAATATTAGGGAAAATATGAAAATAAAATTTTAGTGACTCAACTGAGATCTGCAGCTATAGCATGCAACTTCTGTACTCTATTAATAGCCAGCTAATTAGACGCTAGCTTTCTGTCTCTTGTCAGTTTTAAAAGCTTGTTATGCACTCTGCACCTGCAAGTACTGCTATATTAAAAGAGGCTCATACACTGTCCAGGGCCTGGCCACTCAAGAAGTGTTCTTTTAAGGGTGTCCCATGGTCTCTCTTGTTGAAACTTGGTTATTTTATTTCCTTACTTGTAGTGATATTTGGGACTCTCCACCTTGTGTACTTTGGCTTGTTTCTTGAGGTAGCCTTGGAAAGGAAAGCAGACATATAAACAAACAGGGAACAAAAGCACAGAAACACACAAATGAAAAAAAAAAGCAAACCGAAATGAAAACAAAAACAAAAGAAAAAGGACAGCGTTAAAACATAAAATCAAAAATCCCACCTACAAATAAAGAGCAAGGTGGAGGCAGTGCTGATGGAAAAGCATATACAAAGAGAGAAAGGACAGGGGTGGGGAGAAAGAGAAATTGAACATTGATCAGGCAGAGAGACTAAAAAGCTTAATTCAGAGAGAGAAAAAGGAGAATACCGCAGGAGGTGAGGGAGAAAAAAAAAAAAAACGAAGATAATGTTACCCAGAGAAACTATATAGTCTGATTATTTTAGAGAGAGAGAAAGGAAGGTAATGATGGAGGTGTAGAAAATGCATCAAGAGAATGGATTATATATGTCTGTTTAAGCAAACCTATAACCAGAATACCTAGTCCAGAGGAGGGGAGAGATTAGAATGAGATAAGGGAGAATATATCTGAATAGCAAGAATTGATCTGGAGTTAATCACTGCAATGCATCAGTGCTGGTCTTGGGAGGGGGCTTGTTTCCGCAGCATCTATCAATCTATCAGGGCTCTGGTAACAAAGCAGCTACCCAGTGCAGATGGGCGTGGCTTGGTGTAGGCGAGTCTCACCTCCACTGTGAGTCCCTCAGTCTGCTCCCTGAGGCCCCGCCTTGGTGGTTGTGGGGAGAAAAATGGTGACCCCCCCCCAGTCCCTTCTCAAACCAAACCAGGTGTTGCAAATCACTCTTTTGGGTTTGATCTCACTGTGTCTCGGGCGCAGCCAAGGTGGGCCATGTTCTGTGTCCCGCACCCAGCCTCGTTTCCAGATCTTACTCCCTGCGCATTAATGATAATGCCAGAAATGTAATCCTGCAAGTTAGGGCACTTTCTAGCAGGGGATTGAGTAGAGGACTGGTTCCTCCTTATGCCGTCTGCATCCCTTGCATAGCGTCTATTCCGGAGGGAATTTCTGGGACCGGGACACCCAGCCCAAGGAAAACTCCGTGGTTAGTGATAGGATTTCTCTCCGAAAGCCCTGTGGTTAGAGATGAGATGATGGGATCCCTCTCTGTCTCAGGCCGAGGTTTATTGCTTCTCTGGGGACTGTTCTAAAATTCCCCAGCCACTCTTTCTCTTCCCTTTGTCTCTCCACAGAGCGGTCTCTCTCCTCTCTGTGGCTCCATGTCCCAGGCCAGTTTTTATCTTCCCCAGTTCCCAGTCACACACCTATTAGGTTGTCTTCTTAGTGGACTCTGTTTCTTTTCCTCCCAGACTCTTGGGGTTCAGAGTCCTTTGGCTTTAGCCCTTCTTTGTTTGAGAGATGCAGGCAGGAAGTACAGAACTCCCTATTTCTCCGCCATCTTGCCTGGGGAAGTTCAAGGAGAACCTTTTAGTATTGTTGGTAGAAATGCAACCTGGTGCAGCCACTCTGGTGAACAGTATGGGGATTCCACGAAAAATAAAAGTTAGAACTACCCTACCACTGAGCAATTATACTACTAGGTATTTATCCAAAGAAAACAAAAATGCTGATTGTAAAGGGCATATGCACCCCAGTATTTACAGCAACATTATCAACAATAGCCAAATTATGGAAAGAGCCCAAATGTCCATTGACTGATGAATTGATAAAGAGGTGGTATAATATATACAGTGGAATACTATTTGGCAATCAAAAAGAATGAAATCTTCCCATTTGCAACAACATGGGCAGAACTAGAGTGTATTATTCTAAGCAAAAATGAATCAGGCAGAAAAAGACAAATATCATATGATTTCATATATATGTGGAATTTAAGAAAAACAACAGATGAACATAGGGTAAGAGAAGGAAAAATAAGATAAAAACAGAGAGGGAAGCAAGTGATAAGAGATTCTTAAATACAGAGGACAGACTGAGGGTTGCTGGTTGGGAGATGGGTAGGGAGACAGGCTTTGTGGGTGATGGACATTGGGGAGTGCACTTGTTGGGATGAGCACTGGGTGTTATATGTAAATGATGAATCACTAGGTTCCACTCCTGGAGTCACTACTGCAGTGTATGTTAGCTAACTTGCATTTAAATAAATAAACTTAAACAACAACAACAAAAAAACATGCTATAAAATGAGTTGTCTGATTGAGTGGGGTGGGAGAAAAAGACAATATATTCCATTGAGTGATTAGGCTTTGCTGTGGCCCTTTTGGTCCAGTAGGTTCAATTCAGGTGTATTCATGAGCTGGGAGGCTGGCCCTTCTTGGAGCTCCATAAAGATGAAGCATTCTGTGCAGGGAGGGACACTGGAGCAAGAGTCATAAGCACTGCCTGAGTCTCAGTGCCTGAGTCTTCACTGTTGACAGAACATTTTTGAGTGAGTCATCTTTTTTCTTTTCTCCTCAACTACAAAGGGAATTATACCAGGGAGCCCAGTCAATGAAGGGATGGTACCTGGATTGAGTAACTACTATGTTCCAGGCATGGTGCTATCTGCTTTACTTGCATCTTTCCCTTTTTGTTAATGTATTTTTATTCAAGTGGCCTTCATGAGGCAAAGTACAGAATCCTGTGAAAGAACAATATTGGGGATCTAATTTAGATGGTAAGGAGGTAAACAAATCCTCTCTGAGAAATTACATTTAAAAGGAAACCTGAGGGGCTCCTGGGTGGCTCAGTCAGTTAAGTGTCTGACTTTGACTCAGGTTATGATCTCATGGTTTGTGGGTTCAAGCCCCACATTGGGCTCTGTGCTGACAGCATGGAGCCTGCTTGGGATTCTCTCTCTCTCTCTCTCTCTCTCTCTCTCTCTGCCTCTTCCTGACACATGTTTTCTCACTCTCTCAAAATAAATAAATAAATTTAAAAAGAAAGGGGTATCTTGAAGAGGAGCAAGAGAGAGCTAGTCAGTGAGACTCCCAGGCAGAGGGAGCAGCATGTGCACATGCCCTGGGGTGGCAATTAGTTTGGCCCTTTTGGAAAGGAATGAGGCCAGTGTAGCATACTGAGTGTGAGAGAGGGAGTGACCACAGATGGGATTAGTGAGGAACGCAAGGGCCAGGGCACACAGGGCCCTGTAGGCCATGGTCAGGACTATGCATTTTACTTGTAGACCTTTGGCAAGGTGCTGGAGAGTTTGTAAACACATGATAGCCTACTTGCTTTTGACAGTCAGGAAGGCATTGGACTCTGAGGTTAGAAATATTACCCTTTTGTGCACACAAAGCAGAGCAGCCAGGAAGAGCAGCCTTATGGATGGAGTCTCTGTTGCTGAGGTAACAGGACTGTGTCCCCGTTACTATGGAAACTTGACGGCTAGTGGCTGGTAAGAGTGGTGATGACATGTGTCAGGCTTTGGGTTGGCAAGTGAGACTTAATTTTCCCACCTCAGTGAATGTACCACACAAGGTAAAGAGGGTTGGGGGGCAGCTGATACTTCATAGGGTTCAGGCCAATCTATGAACCTTCCTAAGGGAGGACAGAGGTCACAGAGAAACACAGCCCACTTTCCTTGTCTGGGTCTCAAACACCTAAAAATTCTCATGTTCATGAAAAGAGGCCCATATTCCTCCATGACATTTTTTTTATGTTATAATAATACTTAGTTACAGTTCCTGGTCGTTTAATGTTCTTTAAAAGATACTATTATTACTCACTCAGGGCATAACATTTTCCGTTAATGAACCAAAATTCAGATGGAATATAGATCACATTTATTTAAATTTCAGCTGCATCCACTGAACATTTTATTTTTGCAGTTTTATGTCATAAACCATATGAGCTAGTTACCATTCTTACATTAATTTTAGTGGAACAAAGATATTTTAAGTATATATTGAAATTATTTATTTTAATTTTTATTATTTATTTTGAGAGAAAGAGAGAGCATGAGTTAGGAAGAGGCAGAGAGAGAGAGAGAGGAGAGAGAGAATCCCAAGCAGGTTCTTCACTGTCAGCACAGAGGCTGATGTGGCGCTTGAACCCATGAACTGTGAGATCATGACCTGAGCCAAAACCAAGAGTCAGATGCTCAATCCACTGAGCCACCCAGGCTCTCCTACCAAAAATCATTTTTATACCTCTCCTCAGTACCCTTACTGGCTATCAGAATATCTTCCATACCTGTTATTTCATAATGAATTATAAATAAAATTACTTTATGTGCAGTTTAAAATGCCTCATAGCCAAAGTAAAAATTTCTTTCCTGAACAATATTCCTCCATTCTGTTTCCCAAAGGTAACCACTATCATTTGATTTTTACCTGGCATTCATTTTTCTGTGCATATTGAAACACATACATGACTAGACACATTGGTCTTTTCATCGACTGATTTGTTTTTTAGACATGAAATTAGAATCATAGAATAACACTGATCTACTTATACTCTTCATTCAACAAGATGAATATTTTAAAAATTATTTTCATTACCAAGAACAAACTGAAGACAAATGGGGTGGGGGGAGGGGAAATGGGGTGATGGGCATGGAGGAGGGCACTTGTAGGGATGAGCACTGGGTGTTATATGGAAACCAACTTGACAATAAACTATTTAAAAATTATTTTCATTAAAGTATGATTTAGAGAAAATAAAACTCACTCTTTTAGTGTATAGTTCTATGAGTCTTGAAAAATGCATACAGTTTTGTATCCACTATTACAATCAAGATATACAAGGGTTCCATCTGGCTCAAAAATTCCCTTACTCCCTTTGTAGTCATCCATTCTCTATTTTTAATTTTTTTTGTTTTTATTTATTTTTGAGAGAGAGACCACGAGTGCAAGAAGGGCAGAGAGAGAGAGGGAGACACAGAATCAGAAGGAGGCTGTACTGACAGCTCAGAGCCCGACGCAGGGCTCGAACTCACGAGCTGTGAGATTATGACCTGAGCCGAAGTCGGATGCTCAACCGACTGAGCCACTCAGATGCCCTTGAAGTCACTCATTCTCAATCCTGACAACAAACTTTGTTTTCTGACACCAAAATTTTGATAGTTGTAGTTTTTTGTTTTGTATTTTCATTTAAATTGTGTTCAATACATTCAAATATTTATTTGAATTCTAGCTAGTCAATGTACAGTGCAATATTGGTTTCAGGAGTAGAATTCAGGGATTCATCATTTACATACAACACCCAGTGCTTATCAGAAAAAGGACCCTCCTTAATATCCATCACCCATCTAGTCCCCCCCATCTCCCTGCATCATCCCTTAGTTTGTTATCTTCTTTAAGATTTTTTTAAAGTTTGTCTCCTTCTAATTTTTTCTCGTCCAATATGTTCATCTATTTTGTTTCTTAAATTGCACATATGAGTGTATCATATGGTATTTGTCTTTCTCTGTTTGACTTGTTTCATCTAGCTCCATCCATGTTATTGCAAATGGCCAGATTGCATTCTTTTTGATGGCTGAGTATCATTCCATTGTATAGATAGACCACATCTTCTTTATCCTTCATCAGTCGATGGACATTTGGGTTCTCTCCGTAGCTTAGCTATTGTTGATAATGCTACTATAAACATGGGCGTGCATGTACCCCTTTGAATCTATATTTTTGTATCTTTCGAATAAATACCAATAGTCCAATTGCTGGATCATAGGGCAGTTCTACTTTTAACTTTTTGAGGAACTTCCATATGGTTCTCCAGAGTGGATGCACCAGTTTGTATTCCCACCAACAGTGCAAGAGGGTTTCCCTTCCTCTGCATCCTTGCCAACACCTGTTGTTTCTTGTGTGGTTAATTTTAGCCATTCTGAAAGGTGTGAGGTTGTATCTCTTTGTAGTTTTGATCTGTATTTCCCTGATGAGTGATGTTGAGCATCTTTTCATGTGTCCGTTAGCCATCTGGATGTCTTCTTTGGAAAAGTGTCTATTTATTTCTTCTACCTATTTTTTAACTGGATTATTTGTTTTTTGGGTGTTCATTTGATAAGTCCTTTATAGACTTTGGATACTAACCCTTTATCCAATATGTCATTTGCAAATATCTTCTCCCATTCAGTAGGCTGTATTTTAGTTTTTTAAAATTGTTTCCTTTGCTGTGCAGAAGCTTTTATCTTGACGAGGTCTCAATAGTTCATTTTTGCTTCTGTTTTTCTTGCCTCTGGTGATGTGCCTAGAAGGAAGTTGCTTCAGCCGAGGTCAAAGAGGTTATTGCTGGTACTCTCCTCTAGGATTTTGATGGTTTCCTGTCTCACACTAACTCTTTCATCCATTTTTCATTTATTTTTGTAGATGGTGTAAGAAGTGGTCCAGTTTCATTTTTCTGCATGTTGCTGTCCAGTTTTCTCAACACCATCTGTTGAAGAGACTGCTTTTTTTCCTATTGGTTATTCTTTCCTGCTTTGTTGCAGATGAGTTGACCATATAGTTGTGGTTCCACTTCTAGGTTTTCTGAGGGGGAGCCAAGACGGTGGAACAGCATGAAAGTCTTTTTTCTGTCTTGTGTACATGAAATACAGCCATCCTGCACACCTAGAAAAATGATTTGAGGATTAACATGACACTCTGTACAACCTGAATCATAGAACTCAGCAAGTATGCTGAACAGAAAGGTGAACTGGGGGAGGGAGGAGACGCAGAGGGCAAGCAGCTATTTTTGCTTGTGGAGAGAGGACAGAGAGTATGAGAAAAGCACTCCCCTTAAAAGCAGCTGGAGAGAAAGTGGAAAAAAGGTGGAAACACCCACAGGGACTGAACTAAAAAGAGAGAGAAAGGAGAAAGGAGAGGGTCTAAATTCCCTTAAGACTCTATAAACAGGGTAAGCACAGAGTCTCAAACTTCACGGTTAAATAGTGGTGCTCTGGTGGGAAGGGCGAATTCCCAGGAGAAGAGTAGGTCCAGGAGGTCCTCGGGCCAAGCGAGATTGTCCATAATCCCGGAAACGTAGATGCTACATGATCGTGTGAAATTTTTCTGGGGCAGGCTGGCACCCAACTGCAAGTCTCTGGACATTGGCAGCAGCAAAGTCTCACTAGCATCCCTGGGTGCAGCCAGCACCCCACCGTTGCTCAGTGAGACTCTCTACCAGAGGATTTGAGCGGGTCAAAGCCACAGTCCTTCAGAAGTGAGGGGTTAGGAAATACAGCCACATCTCAGATAAAACTCAGGAGAGTGGTGCCACCTGGCAACATGATGGCATGGTTATGGAGAGTGCAAAAGTGGGGAGTGGACTGAAACCAAAGACAAAGGACGGGTGCACAATTCCTGGTCGGGGAGAGCACAGAGTTCTGATACTAGCCTGGATACCTGCGTGACACCGTTTTCACCTCACCCATGCATGAGCATACACACTTACAGGCGCCACAACAATCCACCCCAGTAAGCTAAACAGCGCCATCTAGTTGAGAACGGAGCCGCTACACTCAGCTCCGCCCAACTGGGTACACCTTGCTCTCAAGGAACATCATAAATCTCTCCGCCTGCTTAGTTCAGGTACTATAAAGTGCTTAATAGTTTGACTTCTAGGGGAAAACGATGTAATATTAATCATATCTCAGTCTGTTCATTGACCCATCAATTCATTTTTCTTTTTTCTTTTTTTAAAAATCAATTTCTAGGTTTTCTATTCTGTTCCATTAATCTATGTGTCTGTTTTTGTGCCAGTACCATACTGTCTGATGACTACAGCTTTACAATATATATTGAAATCCAGAATTGTGATGCCTCTAATTTTGTCTTTATTTTTCAGGATTGCTTTGGCTATTTGGAATCTTTTGTGGTTCCATACAAATGTTAGGATTGTAGCTCTGTGAAAAATGTTGGTGGTGTTTTGATAGGGATTGCATTAAATGTGTAGATTGCTTTGGGTACTATAGACATTTTAGCACTATTTGTTCTTCTCATCCATTAGCATGGAATGCTTTTCCATTTCTGTTTCCCTTCAATTTCTTCCCGTCAGTGTTTTATAGTTTACAGAGTATAGATCTCTTTTCTGTTTGGTTAAGTTTAGTTTTCGGTATCTAATTGCTTCTGGTGCAATTTCAAGTGGGATTAATTCCTTGATTTCTTTTTCTGATGCTTAGTTATTTGTGTACAGAAATGCAACAGATTTTTTTTTTAAATTTTTAATGTTTTATTTATTTCTAGGAGAGAGAGAGAGAGAGACAGCGTGAGCAGGGGAGGGTCGGAGAGAGAGGGAGTCACAGACTGAAACAGGCTCCAGGCTCTGAGCTGGCAGTCAGCACAGAGCCCGACGCGGGTCTCGAACCCACGAACCGCGAGATCATGACCTAAGCGAAAGTCGGACGCTTAATCGACTAAGCCACCCAGGCGCCCCGCAACAGATTTCTATACATCCATTTTTATTTTGCAACTTTGCTGAATCCATGTATTAGTTCTAGCAAATTTTTTTGGTGGAGTCTTTTGGGTTTTTTACATAGAGTAGAAAATGGTGAAAGTTTGCAAATAGTTAAAGTTTGTTTTCTTCTTTGCCAATTTGGATGCATTTTATTTCTTTTGTTTTCTGATTGTTGAAGCTAAGACTTACAGAACTATGTTAAATAGTAATGGTGAGAGTGGACATCCTTGTCTTTTTCCTGACCTTAGAGGAAAGGCTCTCAGTTTTTCCCCTTTGCTGATATTAGCTGTAGGTCTTTCATGTAAGGCCTTTGTGATGTTGAGGAATGTTCCATCTATCCTTACTTTGTTGAGTGTTTTATCAAGAATGGATGCTGTATTTTGTCACATGCTTTTTCTGCATTTATAGGCTTTTTCTGCATTTATTATAAGGATCATATGGGTCTTATCCTTTCTTTTATTAATGTGGTGTATCACTTGATTGATTTACAAATAATTGAACTAGCCTTGCAGCACAGGAATAAATCCCACTTGATCATGGTGAATAATTCTTTTAATGTACTGTTGAATTCAATTTGCTAGTATCTTGTTGAAAATGTTTGCATTCATGTTCCATCACGGATATTGGCTTGTAATTCTCCTTTTTAGTGGGGTCTTTGGTTTTGGAATCAAGGTAATGCTGGCCTCATAGAATGAGTTTGGAAGTTTTCCTTCCATTTCTATTTTTTGGAACAGTTTGAGAATAATAGGTATTAATTGTTCTTTAAATGTCTGGTGGAATTATCCTGGGAAGCCATCTGGCCCTGGACTTTTGATTGTTGGGAGATTTTTTTGATAACTGATTCGATTTCTTTGCTGGTTATGGGTCTGATCAAATTTTCTATTTCTTTCTGTTTCAGTTTTGGTAGTTTGTGAGTTTCTAGGAATTTATCCATTTCTTCCAGATTGCCCAGTTTGTTGGCATGTAATTTTTCATAATGTTCTCTTACAATCATTTGTATTACAGTGATGTTGGTTGTGATCTCTGCCCTTTCATTTGTGATTTTATTTATTTGGGTCCTCTCTCTCTCTCCCTCTCTCCCTTTCCCCCCCTTTGTAATTATTTTAATGTTTATTTTTGAGAGAGAGACAGCATGGGAAGGGGAGGGGCAGAGAGAGTGGGAGACATAGAATCTGAAGTAGGCTCCAGGCTCTGAACTGTCAACACAGAGTCCCATGTGGGGCTCAGACTCACAAGCTGTGAGGTCATGGCCTGAGCTGATGTTAGATGCCCAACTGACTGAGTCACCCAGGTGCTCCATCTCTCTCTCTCTCTTTTGATAAGCCTGGCTAGGGGATTATGAACTTTGTTTATTCTTTTAAAAAGTCAGCTGCTAGTTTTGTTGATTAGTTCTACAGGGTTTTTTTTGTTTTTTTGTTTGTTTCTATATCGTTTATTTCTGCTATAATCTTTATTATTTCCCTTCTTCTGGCTTTGGCTTTTATTTGCTGTTCCTTTTCTAGCTCCTTTAGGTGTAAGAGTTAGGCTGTGTATTTGAGACCTTTCATTCCTTTTCAAGTAGGCTTGTACTGCATTATACTTCTCTCTTAGCACTGTCTTGGCTGTATGCCAAAAGTTTTGGACTGTCTTGTTTTTCATTTTCATTTGCTTCCATGTATTTTTTTATTTTCTGTTTAAAATCCTGGTTAACCCAATTATTCCTTAGTAGAATTTTCTTAGTAGGTCTTTCCAAATTTTTTTTATTGTGGTTGACTTCAAGTTTCATAGTGTTGTGGTCTGAAAATATGCACAGTATAGTCTCTCTCTCTCTCTCTCTCTTTTTTTTTTACTTGTTAAGGGCTGATTTGTGACCCAGTATGTAATCTATTGTGTTCTGGAAAATGTTCCATGTGCAGTTGAAAAGAATGTGTATTCTGTTGCTTTGGGATGGAAAGTTCTGAATATATTTGTTAAGTCCATCTGGTCATTCAAAGTCATTGTTTCCTACTTCATTTTCTGCTTAGATGATATGTCCGTTGCTGGAAGTGTGGTTTTAAAGTCCCCATCTATTTTTGTATTATTATCAATGAGTTTATTTATGTTTGTTATTAATTGATTTATATATTTGGGGGCTCCCAAGTTCGGAAAATAAACATTTATTAGATTTTCTTGATGGATAGATCTCTTAATTATATATAATGCCCTTCTTCATCTCCTGTTACAGCCTTTGGTTTAAAATCTAGCTTGTCTGATATAAGTATGACTACTCTGACTTTCTTTTGGCACCCATTAGCATGATAGATGGCTCTCCGTTTCCCCACTTCCAACTGCCAATGTCTTTATGTCTAAAATAGGTCTCCTGTAGGTAGCATAGATGGGTCTTTTTTTTTTTTTAATCCATTCTGATACCCTATGTCTTTTCATTGGAACATTTAGTCCATTTACATTCAGAGTTATTAGTGAAGGATATGAATCTGTGCTATTGTCTTGCCTGTAGAGTTTGTGTCTGCTGACGTTCTCTGGTCCTTTTTAGTCTTTGTTGGTTTTGGTCCCCCCCCCACCCCCCACTCAGAGAATTCCCCCTTAATATTTCTTGCGGGCTAGTTTAGTGGTCACAAACTCCTTTAGTTTTTGTTTGTCTGGGGAACTCTTTATCTTTCCTTCTATTCTGAATGACAGCCTTGCTGGATAAAGTATTCTTGCTTGCATATTTTTCCTCTTCAGCACATTGTATACATACTGCCATTCCCTTCTGGTCTGCCAAGTTTCAATGGACAGATCGGCTGCAAATGTGATCCGTCTTCCCTTGTAGGTTAAGAACTTTTTTTCCTGCTGCCTTCAGGATTCTTTCCTTGTCTGTGTATTTTGTGAATTTGAACATGATATGCCTTGGCAATGGCTGGCTTTTGTTGAATCTAATGGGAGTTCTCTATCTTTCTTGGATTTTGATGTATGTGTCCTTCCCCAGATTAGGGAAGTTTTCAGGTATAATTTGCTCACATAAGCCTTCTGCCCCTTTATCTCTCTCTTAATCTTCTGTGACTTCTACGATATGAATGTTATTCAATTTTGATAAGTCACCAAGTTCCCTAAGTCTACATCCATGATCCATTACCTTTTCAGTTTCATTATCTTCCATAATTTTATCTTCTATATAACTAATTCATTTCTCGCTTCATCCATACTCATCGTTGTCATATCCATTTGCATTTGCAGCTTGGTTAGAACCTTTTTTTAATTTTGGCTTGAGTAGATTTTATCTCTTTTATCTCTGCTTTTTTCAAGCCCATGTAGGATCCTTATAATTGTTTTAAATTCTAGTCCAGACATCTTACTTGTAACTGTATTGATTAAGTCCCTGGCCGTGACTTCTTCCTGTTCTTTCTTTTGGGGTGAATTCCTCTGTCTTTTCATTTTGGAGGATAAAATTAATAAAATAAAATTTAAAAATTAGAAAAATAATAGGAGTTGGATCCTATGTGTGTTTTGGTCTGCTTGTTGTTGTTGTCATTGTTTTTAATGTATATCAAATCTTTTGTCCATTTTCTTGTTCATTTTAAAAAATGTTTATTTATTTATTTTGAGAGAGAGAACAAGCGAGTGGAGGATAGGAGAGTAAGAGCTAGTGAGAGAATCCTAAGCAGGCCGATGTGCACCAAGTGCAGAGTCCGATGCAGGGCATGATCCAATGACCATGATATCAGGACCTGAGCTAGTATCAAGAATTGGACATTCAACTGACTGAGCTACCCAGGAGCCCCAGTTTGCATGTTAAGACAAGTTTCCACCTATTGTGTTTTCTGTTTGTAGATGTGCGGTTTTATTCTCTAAGGCTTCTAATTGATTTATTGGTTCTTTAGAATGTTTTGATATTTATCTGTCTCTATGAGAGAAAGGGCAAGTTTAGGGTTTCCCTACGCCTCCACCATCTAAACCCTCTTTCTGTGTTCTGTACATTTTTTTAAAATTTTTCTTAAGACTACCCATTTGATTCCTGAATTAATCGGATATGTATTGTTTAGGTGCGTCTGGGTGGCTCAGTCAGTTAAGCGTCAGACTTCAGCTCAGGTCATGATCTCATGATACTTGGGTTTGAGCCCTGCATCGGGCTCTGTGCTGACAGCTAACTCAGAGCCTGGAGCCTGTTTCAGATTCTGTGTCTCCGTCTCTCTCTGATCCTCCCTTGCTCATGCTGTCTCTTTCTCTCTCTCAAAAATAAATAAAACATTTTAAAAATTAAAAAAAAATAAATTGTTAACGTTTGTTTTATGACCCAAGGTGTAATTGATCTTGCTGAATGTTATACGTGCATTTGAAAAGAGTGTATATTCTGCTGCTTTGGGGTGAAGTGTTCTATAAATGTCAATTAGACCCAGTTGGTTGATTGTGGTGTTCAGTTCATCTATATCCTTGTTGATTTTTGTCCACTAATTCTGAAAGAGTATTGAAGACCTCAATTATAATTGTGGATTTGTTTATCTTATCACTTTTCCTGCATGTATTTTAAGATTGGTGTTGACAAACTATGAGAGACTCTTGAATGCTGAGAACAAACTGAAGACTGATGGGTGTGGGGGGGAGGGGGAAGATGGACATGGAGAAAGGCACTTGTGGGGATGAGCACTGGGTGTTATATGGAAACCAACTTGACAATAAACTATTTGTAAAAAAAAGATAATAAAACACAGAGTGGAACACTAAAAAAAAAAAAGATTGGTGTTGAATATAAAACAGTACACATTTAAAATTATTATATCTTTTTGGTGAATTGACTGACCCTCTTTATCTCTGCTAGTTGTGTACGCTTTCATGTCTAAATTGTTTGATAATGCATGCTCCTGCGTTTTTTTAAATCAGTGTTTGCATGGTATATTTTCATTCATCCTCTTTCTTTTAAACTACCTGTATCATATTTGAAGAGCGTTTCTTGTAGAAAACATATAGTTGGGCCTTTTTTGTTTGTTTGTTTTATTTTGGTTTCTGTCCACATTGACAATCTCAGTCATTTGGTTATGTTGACAAATAATGTAATTATTGATGTTTCAATTCAGATCTACTACTTAATTTTTTTGTCTCTCTTTTTTTCATTATTTCTTTTCCCTTGTCTTGACTTCCTTTGGCTTACTTGAATGCTTTTTAGTATTTCACTTTAATTTTTCTATTGCGATTTTGAATATGTTTTTGTATAAT
Organism: Proteles cristata cristata; assembly: GCA_017311185.1. Classification (NCBI taxonomy): domain Eukaryota; kingdom Metazoa; phylum Chordata; class Mammalia; order Carnivora; family Hyaenidae; genus Proteles; species Proteles cristata. The sequence continues at coordinate 20,559 of JAESUZ010000101.1, forward strand.
ATTTTTATGGCTGTTCTATGGATTACAAACTGCCTACTTAATTTTTCACAGTCCATTTAAAATTTTTCAATGTTTATCTTGTTTTTGAGAGCGAGATGGAGACAGAGCATGAATGGGGGAAGGGCAGAGAGAGAGAAAGACACAGAATCCAAAGCAGGCTTCAGGCTCTGAGCGCTCAGTAGAGACCCTGATGCGGGGCTTGAACCAATGAACCCTGAGATCATGAACCAACCTGACCTGATGTTGGATGCTTAACCGACTGAGCCACCTACACGCCCTTTCACAGTCCATTTAGAATCAGTACTTTACCACTTCCTTGATATGTAGAAACCTCACCTTAATATAGCCCTTTATCTTCCCCCCTTTCTGATATGTTTGCTTTATATACTTTATCTACAGTGAAATCCACACAGATATAAACTATAGCTGCATTATTGAAAACTCTTCAGTCAATGTTATATTTATCTGTGATTTTCTAACATTTACCATGCTTTCTGAAACCCTTTCAGCAGTATCTTCATATTCATTTCCTCTCTAGATCTCCAAGAGACCCAAATCGGTGTAGAAAACAATGGGAATAAAAAAATTGCCTTTCGCAGTGGTTTAAAATTCACAATAATATAATTTAAAAGTTACAGAGGTTATTGTTAATAAGTTAAACAACACTTTGAGCAGCATTGAATGTCAATGCCCAGAGATATTTAGAACATTCAGAACCCTGGCATCTTCAGGACACAACGGGAAAATCTTTATAATAAGTTCAGGTTCCACCACTGAGTAGGCTTTCAAAGAGTTTTCCTGATTTTCTTAACCTCTCCTAACTTCCTACACTGATCTGAATTATGAGATTAAATAAGTAACTTGAATAAATGTTAAGATTAAAGGAGATATTAAGAGGAGCCTGGCTGGCTCAGTCTTTGGAGCATATGACTCATGATTTTGGGGTCTTGAGTTCAAGTCCCACGTTGGGAGTGGAGCCTACTTCAAAAAATGAAAGGAGATTACAATTTATTTTTTTAAAATCTTTTTTTAATGTTTTTTAAAAAAATTATTTCTGAGAGAGCATGAGCAGGGGAGGGTCAGAGAGAGAGGGAGACACAGAATCCGAAACAGGCTTGAAGCTCCGTGCTAGCTGTCAACACAGAGCCTGATGCGGGGCTCGAACCCACGAAGCTCCAGATCATGACCTGAGCAGAAGTCGGATGCTTAACCGACTGGGCCACCCAGGCGCCCCAGGAGATTACAATTTAGAATACCAACTGTTTACATTAATTTTGTAAACATTAATTTCCTACCCTCTATATCATCTTTCCCAAAGGAAATACCTGTTCTGACTGATCCTTTTCTATCATCTTAAAAACCAACAACAATTCACATACCCAATTCTTTTTACCTTATGGACAGGATTTCATTTTTATAATTATCATCATAATCACCATCACTCTCACCACCTGGAGTGATTGTTGAGTATCCATGGGGAAGTTTAAATGACCTGTCCCTAACTCCCGATGCCTCATAAAATACATAAAAAGTCACTGTGTCTATGAAGTGTTTGTCAACCTTCTTTCATTATCGCCCCTTCCAAGGATCCTTTTCAGACATTTTGCCTGAATCATCTGCAACCCCACTCCTCAGTGGAATATGACATTTATAAAAATTCTTATTTAATTATTTTTGATTGAGAAAAAGAGAAAGAGAGAATAAGGGGACAAGGGGCAGAGAGAGAGAGAGAGAGAGAGAGAGAGAGAGAGAATCTCAAGAAGGCTCCATGCTCTCAGGGCAGAGCCTGATGTAAGGCTCAAACCGATGGGACATGAGATCATGATCTGAACCAAAATCACAAGTCAGACACTTAATCAACTGAAGACCAAATGAAGAATATGACATTTTTAATATCACAAATGTATTTTATCTGTTTTTATACTGTGGTCTTTTGAAGGTTCACAGACTATTGTAATATCTATGAAAATCCTACCCTCTAGAACCAATCTTAAGCCCCTTGGATGCAAGGTCACCTTTGTTGAGAATGCATGAGGTATTGTAATTAGGGAAAAAGCTGCAATTCTGTTCTTGCTTCATCCATATCTGTGTCCATACTAGAAAATCCATTACATCTATATGCTCAGCTTTCATGGACAATCCACAGAGATACCCCAAGTGTTTACAAAGCCCAGTGTTTATGAAGTTTATGAAGGTCCCTACTCCTAAACAGACTTGTAGACCTCCAAACTCATCCCTCTCTGAGAGAATACTTCCTTCTCTGTGTCCTCAAAGGCCTTTTTCTCCCTACCAGGTACAAGCAGCCCAATCATTTCCATAAGTTTAAGTGTTTACAAAGGATGGAAGAAACACAGGCTTCAGACAGCTTCTGCTTCCAGCCACTTCACCAACCTCCCCTGAGGCCAGGGGAAGAGGCATCAAGCTTGGCTCTCTGCAGCAGGGAGGGTAAACACCAGAAAAACAGAGATTAACCACCTCAATAGAACGTGTCCTGATAACATTGCTAAAACTTGCCACTAACAACTAAGGGTGCCCAGACTATCAGGTCCCTGACTCTGGCAGTGGGTATGGGGAACAACCTTTTTGTCATCTGTGTCTGTGTCCAGGAGCGTGTGCTTTGGAGTAACATACATCTATGAAAAGAGAATAGTGACATCTCACTAGAAGGTGGGAAGATTAAATCCCACCACTAAGATGAAGAACTTGATCTGGGCCCATCAAAACAATCTGCTCCATAAATAGTAACTTTCTTTACTCTTTCAATCAGAGAACTCATGTGGTCCTGAACTTCCTTGTCACCCAAGGCCCTGTAACCAGGTTGCCTCTCAGAATACTTTTTGGGATCCTTTTCTAAACCCTACTATGAATTTCTCTTCTTGATAGAAATAAGACTTCCATACCAAGGCCATTCAAGTCATAAAGCTATGATAATATGAACCTCAGGAAATGAATATGCTCATTTGACACTTAACAGTGTATGCCAGTGTCCACTTCCCCTTCATTCCACCAGTGTCAGGTTTTAACAGCTTTTTTCTTTATTGCCAGTGCTGATCTGCTCATCTTTTCCAAACTAGGCTCATTAGAAAAGTCATCTCAGATATTCAGTTGTTCAACTTAGATTTATAGGCTCCTCTCCTAGGGTTGCTAGATATAGCAAGTAAATGTACAGGATGCTCACTTGAACTTGGATTTTAGACAAAGTCACACTGCTTATGAAATACTTACACTAATAATTACTTGTTAGTTATTTGTCATTCAAATTTAACTTGGTGTCCTGATTCTATCTGGTTACTCTACATAAGTAAGGCTCTGTGGAGGAGAACCAAGGTGCCTAGGTGAACAGCTCCAGTTGAGTCCCCAGTAACAAAGAGCAACAATGACCCATGTGGATGATTGGATGTCCCAGGTGAGTGGAACCTCCAGATGACTGCAGCCCCAGGTGATAAATATTCCATAGAGCAGAAAATGACCTAGTTGGGCTCAGTCAGCACACAGAATCTTGAGAGATTAAAAATGGCTATTGGTGGTGTTTGTTAAACAGAAATGGGTATCCAAAACATGTGTTTTTGGTGAACTCTCTTTTTCTGTAGTCTGTAATCATTGGATAGACAGGGATTTTGCTTATTTCTGAAGGTTTTGTAGGACTTAATTATAATTTTGGCTATGGTTAGTGTGTGAGTTTAAGTGTGGGTATAGATTTTGAACATTTCCTCAATTCTTTATTGATGGTATTCCTAACAAAATTTACATGATGCATGATCTTCATCCTACTCTTGGAATTTAGAAATTTATTCTAATCCCTTTCTACAAGGAGAGCGTTTTCTGAAATAATACTTTTCAAAGAAACCTTTCAAGCTCCTCCCTGAGACACATGGAAAACCATATCCTCAGAACTTAGCTTGGTAAATATGTAATCAGAAGGACAATTTAGTCATCTTGAGAAGTTTCCTCAAAGAAATTGTCCTGAAATACTTTTTCCTGCTACAGAGATAGCCTTGCAAGGAAGCCACTCTTATTGAATATACATAGAACTCTTTCAACAGATAGAAAATATATATGCATTGTAGTCATTGACCTTTCTGACTGTCTCTGTGCAGCACTGATGGATAGAAATGTCTGTCCAATTCTGGAGTTCATTAATAGAAAGCCTAATTCCCTTGTGTCAAATCTAAGCCACATCCTCCTATATCATCTTTATAAAAAATAAAATAGATAAACTTTCCCCTTATTCTTTTTTCATATTTTAGGTAGTTTAGAGCCTAAACGTGGAGAAGGAGTGTGTTTTGGGTGTCCCTTAAAGGCCCAAGCGTTTTGGAACAAGCCATAAGAACACTTGGGGAGACAGCAAGACACAGAAAAGGGAAGAAGACCTGCAAGTCTATTTTTAGAATCATCCCTGAGGGTAGAGGAAAACATGCTCCATAAGGGCAGCTTGCTACAAGAGTTTTGAAGGGAAAGGGACTAGGCTGTGCAACCCATTTGTCCTTCCAACATCATTAATCAGGTAAGTGATTCTCTTGGGAGTGAATGTATAGAAATGATAAATGTGTTAGGTTGTAGATATCCTTATACCTGAAAGAAAATATGGGAAATAGAGGATAAGAATTCCCCGGGGGGGATCAATGTCATGATTCAACTGTCTAGGTGTCTCCCTACTAACTGACTGCAACAGTTTAGGCCTGCCTCCCTGAACTTACTCTGAGATTTCTGAAATGACATTATTTGTGTGTGTATCTAGACCATTCACATTATTTTTTTCATTTTGTCATATTTTTACAGACAATCTTTCAGTTTTCTGCAAAAATGGCTAACTGCTTAGCATGGCCTTGATTTTCCGTGTTTACCCTCCAATTATCTTCAAGAACCCTAGGATATCTCCCTGGGGCTCTGCATATTGATAATATTAGTGCCTCTTCAAAGGAAGCAAAATTCTTGAAGACAGGGACATATTTTGTTCCATCAACATAGGGAAAGTTCCATAAATTGCTCAAGTCCTAGTCTGGTGCCTTTAGTTACCATGCTTTCTCACGTGATGGCTTGAAGAGTCAGTTGCTTTGCTTGCAACTATGAGCGACCCGGTAGAGGAGTGTGTAGAGGCATTGCATGAGGCTAGGCGTGAGACTAGCCCAAGCTTCGTGGTTGCCGTAGAAACCTGACGTCACGTGGCGACCGTGACGACTTTTTAATCGAGACAGAAGTGTCCTCCATAGCAGAGCAGGGTCCACCGTCAGGTGTTTGGGAGCTTTGTTGAGGGTGTGGGTCTCGGTGGTCGGGGCTGAACCGCCCTGGGGTGTAAGCAGACGAAGGGATCCAGATCGAAGTTGCTTCTTTTCTGCCTTGGGAGCCGGCACTAACGCTGTCTCGTAAGCAAAGCCATTGAGATCTCTCGCCCGGCCCCAGTTAGTGTGGGTCCTGCTCCAGGGGTGTCCTGGAGATGCTTTCCTTTAAAGACAGAGGCGCGGGAGGTAAGACATATAACGACTCTGAGCCCCAGCTTCCCCCCCACCCCGGCCCCTGTAAAATGGGGATGAGAATGCTTCACCCACAAGATCGCTGAAAACAGTGATACAAATGAGCAAACTCATAACCCTGCGGTTACTGTGTGCTCATGAATGTCTGTATGAATTCAGGCCATTTCTTACTTCTTTTCAACTTTGTTGTTGGAGGATAAATGAGAAAGGAGGAGAAAAAGGCTTTGTAAGAAGTCCATAAAAACATGTGGGTGTTAGGATGACGACCCAGTTGTATCAGTGTCATTGCCACTAGTTATGCGAGTAAATCATAGTGATTAATGGATGTTTCTCCCTGTGCAGATCTTCATGCCAGTGGTCCAGCTCATATCAGGTACCTGAAGAAGGCAAGTTCTGAGGATGTGTGTCCTGTTGGCTGCTGAAGCCTCTACTCCAGGTTCAAAGGCAGCATTCCTCAGGAGATACTGGCACTTCACACCCCTGGTGGAAATTGATGCCTGGCCCCAGTGAGTTAATAGTTCCGAACAAAAAGTATGCTCTTGTGAGGTTCACAAAGTGGTCTAATGGGAGAAAAGGTTTAGTAAGTGGAATTTTATTCCTTCAGTGTCTACATGCTCTGTAGCAGCCCTTGAGGATCATCTTAGAGAAGTCCTTTGCTGAAAAAAATTTGTCTAGTTGGTGAAGGAAGTTTGTCTTTAATATGCACTTGCAATAAATGTACTTAAAAGTTTCTCACCATATAAATAATAATAGACAATTCTCATGTACCTCATAGATGGGTGTGGAAATGTGCAGTTTTTAGATCCTCATAGCAATTTGATATTGTAATACAGACTTTCCTCTGGTGATCATAGTTTATTTTTCCATTATATAATGACATTTTTTAAAGAGTCAGAAAATTTCCAAGTATTAGTTTAAAATGTCAGTGACTAGAATGTACTATTTTATTTTATTATTTTACTTTGTTTTGTTTTTTGAGTAGGTTCCACACCCAATATGGGGCTCTAACTCATGGCCTCGAGATCAAGTCACATGCTCCACTGACTGAGCCAGGCAGGCACCCCTAGAACTTAATATTTTAAAAATCATTTTTTACCCTAGAGTTTGCTTTATTATAATGATACTCAGTCACACCATGTTCCCTAAAATAACCAGTTATTCATATATATCATTATGACTCTTTTCCTGATATATAATAGTTTTTTCTGTACTTTGGAAGGGCATGGACATCAGCTTTCCCTACATATTTGGATATATTTCATTGGAAATGATTATTTCTGTTTTGGTTCTATGTACGATGGATCAATTTGACAAGACATAGTGTGGATCTGTTAATACTATAAGAACATAATGGTGGGAATCTTTTATCTAATTAATTTCATTACAGAATTATGAATATACAAATACAAATACTTATTCAGGTATGGTTGAAATCAATATACTATGCACATTTAAAGTATTTACTTTAATAGGTTTTGATATGTATGCACTTGTGAATCCAATACTTCAGTCAAGATAATGAATATATCCACTTCAAAAACCCTCTTCAAATCCCTTTGTAGTGCCCCCATTTACCTCCCTCCAGTCTTTCTCTCCTTGTCACTCTACCCAATTCTCAGGTAATCACTGATATTCTGTCACAATGGATTAGGATTATTTCCTATAATTTTATGTGAATGGAATCATACAATGTATATTCTGTTTTGCCAATCTTCTTTCCTTCAGCCTAATTATTTGTAGATTTATCCATTTGTTACATGTATTAATATTTCCCTCTTTTTATTGCCTAATATTCCATTTTACAGATATACCACAATTTGTTCTTTCTGTTCACTTGGTAATGGGTATTTGGGTTGCTTTCAATCTTATAAATAAAGCTGCTATGAACATTTAGGTATGTCTTTGCTTGGACATATGCTTTCTCTCTATAATACTGAAGTGTATTTGTTAATAGGATTTGTAAGATTAACTTTGTAAGACAGTGCTAAACTGTTTTCCAACATGGTTGCACAAAGTTTCATTGTCACCAGTAGTGTATGAAAGTTCCATCCTCCACAACCCTGTCAGGACTTGGTATGGTCAGTGTTTTTATTTTAGCCATTCTCAGAGGGGTACAGTGGGATTACATTTTCCTAATGATTAATGATGTTCAACATCTTTTCTTTTCTTTTCTTTTCTTTTTTTGTTCTCTCTCTCTCTCTATCTTTTATTGAAGGACAATTAAGATACAATGTTATTTTATTTTTAGGTGTACAATACAATGTTCAACATTTCTATCCATTACTCAGTGCTTATCAAGGTAAGTGTACTCTTAATTCCCTTTATCGATTTATTTATTTTTTTCTTTTTCAATTTATTTTATTTATTTATTTTTATTTATTTTTTTTACAAATAGTTTATTGTGTCAACATCTTTTCTTTTAAAAAAAATTTTTTTTAATGTTTTATTTATTTCTAGGAGAGAGAGAGAGACAGCGTGAGCAGGGGAGGGTCAGAGAGGGAGTCACAGACTGAAACAGGCTCCAGGCTCTGAGCTGGCAGTCAGCACAGAGCCCGACGCGGGGCTCGAACCCACGAACCGCGAGATCATGACCTAAGCGAAAGTCGGACGCTTAACCGACTAAGCCACCCAGACGTCCCTGTTCAACATCTTTTCATTTGCTTACTTGACATTTGTATTCCTTCTTTGGTGGAGCGTCTTTTCAAATCTTTTGCCTACTTATTTGGTGTTGGTTTTCTTCATATTGACTTTGTAAGGTATTTTTACCCTGGATACAAGTCCTTTATCAGACATAAGATTTGCAAATATTTTCTTGCAGTAGAGGTTTGCCTTTTAATTCATTCAGCGGTGTCTTTGAAAGAACAGACGTTTTTAATTTTGAGGACATCCAGCTTTTAATTTGTTCATTTTTGGTTTTAATATTGCTTTTGATGTCATATGTAGGAAATTTTCACCTAACCTAAGGCCACAAGAATTTTTCCTGTGTTTTATTCTATAAGTTTTATAGTTTTAGCTTTTATACTTTTGTTAGTGATTCATTTTGAGTTGACTTTTGCATATGGTACAATATATGGATCACAGTTTATGTTTGTGCATATGGATACACACTTGTCCCAGAAGCATTTGTTGAAAAGCCTATCTTTTCTTCACTGAATTGCCTTTGTAGGTTTTTCAAAAACCATTTTTCTATATTTGTGTGGATATTTGTGGACTCTTCCTTTTGTTCTTTTGATATACATTTCTACCTTTGTCCCCATATCACTCTGTATTAATTACTGTAGATTCATAATGAGTATTGAAATAAGGTAGTGCTTATTTTCCAACTTTATTCTTCCTTTTAAAAGTTATTTTCATAGTCTAGGCCCTTTGCATTTCCACATGACTTTTAGAAAAAGCCTAATAGGCAACCAACGGAATGGGAAAAGATAGTTGCAAATGACATATCAGATAAAGGGTTGATATCCAGAATCTACAAGGAACTCACCAAACTACACGCCCGAAAACAAACAACCCAGTGAAGAAATGGGCAGAAGATATGAACAGACACTTCTCCAAAGAGGACATCCAGATGGCCAACAGACACATGAAAAGATGCTCAGCATCCCTCCTCATCAGGAAAATACAAATCAAAACCACACTGAGATACCACCTCACGCCAGTCAGAGTGGCTAAAATGAGCCAATCAGAGAACTCTAGATGCTGATGCGGATGTGGAGAAACGGGCACCCTCCTACACTGTTGGTGGGAATGTAAACTGGTACAGCCCCTCTGGAAAACAGTGTGGAGGTCCCTCAGGAAACTAACAGTAGAACTCCCCTATGACTCAGCAATAGCACTGCTAGGAATTTACCCAAGGGATACAGAAATGCTGGTGCATAGGAGCACATGTACCTTAATGTTCATAGCAGCACTCTCCACAATAGCTAAAACATGAAAGAGCCTAAGTGTCCATCAACAGATGAATGGATCAAGAAGATGTGCTTTATCTATACCATGGAATACTACATGGCAATGAGAAACAATGAAATCTGGCCATGTGTAGCAACATGGATGGACCTTGAGGGTGTTATGCTGAGCGAAATAAGTCAGGCAGAGAAGGACAAATATCACATGTTTGCACGTATAGGAGGATTAGGAGGAACTTGATGGAGGAACAAGAGGGAGAAGAAGAGGGGAAATGGTGGGGGAAAGGGAGAGAGGCAAACCATGAGAGACTCTTGAATGCTGACAAAAACTGAGGACTGATGGATGTGGGGGAAGGGGGATGGGCATGGAGGAAGACACTTGTGGGGATGAGCACTGGGTGTTATGTGGAAACTAATTTGACAATAAACTATTTGTAAAAAAAAAAAAAAAAGAAAAAAGAAAAAAAGAAAAAGCCTATTAATTTCATCTAAAAGATGTATGCTAGGATTTTTTGGAATTGCATTGCATCTATAGATCACTGTGGAGAGAATAGACATCTTAATGGTATTGAGGTTTTTTAAAAATTTTATTTATTTATTTTGAGAGAGGGGGAGGAGCAGAGAGAGAGAGAGATTCCCAAGCAGGCTCCATGTTGTCAATGCAGAGCCTGAAGTTGGGCTTGATCTCACAAATGACCTGAGCTGAAATCAAGAGTCAGACGCTTAACTTACTGAGCCACCCAAGGTGTCTCATGATACTGAGTCTTCTGACCCCTGAAGTTGATATGTCCCTCCTTTATTTAGGCCTTGTTTAATTTGTCTCAGCAGTGTTTTGCACTGTTCAGAGTATCGTCTTTGCACATCAGTGGAGATAGATGTCCTATGTAGATTACCTCTGTGTAGTTCATACTTTCTGATGCTGTTGTAAGTAGCAGAATGTTTTTACCCAATTTTGCCTATCCCTTCATCCCTCTCCCCTCTGACAACCACCAGTTGTTTTTCTGTATTTATGGATCTATTTCTTCTTTTTTTGTTTGTTCATTTGTTTTATTTTTTATATTCCACATATAAGTGAAATCATATGGTATTTGTCTTTCTTTGACTTATTTCACTTAGCTTAATACTCTGTAGGTCCATCCATGTTGTGACAAATAGCAAGATCTCATTCTTTTTTATGGCTGAGTAATATTACTGTGTGTGTGTGTGTGTGTGTACCCATCTTCTTTATCCATTCACCTATCAATGGACACTTAGGTTTCTTTCATATCTTGGCTACTGTAAATGATGCTGAAGTAAACATAGGTATACATATATCTCTTAAAACTAGTATTTTATTTTTGGGGATATAAGTACCCATTAGTGGAATTACTAGATTTTCTGGCAGTTCTATTTTTAATTTTTTGAGGAACCTCCATACTATTTTCCACAGTTGTCTTTTTAATACTAGGCATTCTGATGCATGTGAGATGATATTGCGATGTGGTTTTGATTTGCATTTTCCCGATGATTAATGATGTTAAGTATCTTATCATGTGTCTGTTGGCCATCTCTATGGTTTTTTGGGGGAAAAATGTCTTTTTAGGTCCTCTGTTCATTTTTAAATCAAATTATTTGGCTGTTTTAGCTTTTGTTATTGCTATTGAGTTCTATAAGTTCTTTATGTATTTTGGATGTTAACCCCTTATCAGATATACTATTCACAAATATATTCTTCAATTCAGTAGGTTGCCTCAAGGGTAGTATTTTTTTTCATTTTCCAGGTATTACATTTTCACTGCACTGTCAGTAGCCAATTATTGCCAGGAATCTTTTCAGTTGAAAGCACAAGTTACTCTAAGTCAGAAAAGATACTTGATGCTTAACACCTGTATTAGTCAGATTTCTCCAGAGGAACAGAACCAATAGCATGTCTATACATAGAGATTTATTTTAAGTAACTGACTAATGACATTGTGGAAGCTTGGCAGGTCCAAAATCTGATAGGGACAGCTGGCAGGCTGGAGACTCAGGAGTGAGTTACAATTGGAGTCTGAACGCTGTCTGCTAGAGAACCACATGGTGCTGGTGTTGTGGATGAATTCAAAAGGCAATCTCCTGGCAGAATTCCTTCTGGCTCAGGGGAGGTCAGCCTTTTATGCTGTTCAGGCCTTCAAGTGATTAGATAATGACCACCCACCTTATAGCAGGCTGCTTTATTCAAAGACTACCCATTTAAATGTATATCTCCTTAAAAGTAGTCTCACAGAAATATCCAGAATGTTTGATCAAATATTTGGACATTGTGGCCCTTCCAAGTTGACACATAAAATTTATCATCACAATATTCATTTGCCTAGATTTCCATATTAGCTTTTAGATATTATTGGCAAAGTACTTAAACTATGGGAAAAATGTTTCAGAGAAAATTCTATAGGTCACCTCCAGAAAAATTAGTCACTAAAATGAAATAGATTAGTAGCGTTCAACCTTATATGTGTGGTTAAAATAGAATTGTGGAATTTTCCTTCCTAATTCCCAAATAAATCCACCTTGATGAATTCCTGGTTTCTTGGGTTGTAAGAAAAAGAGGGAAAGATTGTGTATAACTCTGTGTGTGTGTGTGTGTGTGTGTGTGTGTGTGTGTGTATGTGTGGGTGTATTGTTGAAGCTGTGAGGGATATGTATTGTGAGGAGTATGTGTGGTGATTTACTGTGAGTTATCTCAGTTCTCCTCAGTTGCTAGCACATTAGGAGACAAGTCAGGATGGTTGCTGTTTGTTTTTTTCTGAGCTTTCCTTGGCCAGCATGGTTACCATGGTGGTTCTGTGACTGCTGTGGGACTTGGTACAGCCTGAAAATGCATTGATGATTCTTATCTGAATACCCATTACTATGATAGTTGTTAAGTGTTGCTTTTATAATTCTGTCATTACTTCTAGATTTATTAATTGGCATTCAAATGTTGGGTAGAGCTTCCCATTGTCCTCTATAATTTATTTATTTTCATCCATTTATTTAACTACTATGCCTTATAGATTCTTATTTTGCTGAAAGGGTTACCATCTAACATTATAATTATTTTGTTGGTCACATGGTCACAGAATTGACCAGTTTTTGCTCCTTCAAGTTAGCTTCTGTTGTTGTTTTTGTTGTCTCCATAGAATTCTTTGAACACGGACTTCGTTCTATGAGCCTGAGTATCTCCCAATCTGTAGAAAGGGAGTAATAATGTCCACCTCAGATCCTTGCTTTAAGGATTTTTAAAAAATCTAAAAATATCTTGCAAATAACAACCTATAGCATGGGGCATGTAGTAGGACCTCAAAATATTAGTTCCTTATTCTAATTTTTCCTCCTTCATTCTGTCAACATGATGCCCTGACAGAACATCATAGCATGACTACAGAGAGAATACTTGGACATGGAACAGAAAGCAGGAATGAACCCACATTTCCATGACACACAGTGTCACTGCTGTGTGCAGGGAGGGGGCTATGGAATGGAGCTGGGGAAGAGGCACAGCATCATTGCATAGCTTCCAGTGACCTGAATGGGAACAGGCAAGCACATGCTCACCCCTTCCCCCTATGTTTCATATGTTTTCCCTTCCTCTCATTTTCCTCTCTATTCCATGTGCTGTGAAGTGTTGTCAGGCTGATCCATGCTTTATTAAATTTTCAATCCACCTTTAAACTCAGGTCTTTTGTAGCTTAAAGATAATTGCTTAGATTTGAATTAATTTAACAGATGTAAGGAATGATGTTTTAATTCTATAATTTCTTCTGCATCATTTATCAGTTAGGATACTATGGAACAAACGTCCTTTCATCAACTACATGGTTACACTGTGTTAAATGGTCCACAAAGAAGGGAAGGATGAATGCTTACTTCTTTTGCACTGTGTCCACTTTTTTTTTTAACATTTTAAAATGTTTATTTATTGATTTTGAGAGACAGGGAGAGACAGAGACAGAGACAGAGAAAGAGGAGAGAGGAGAATGAGTGAGCAGGGGAGGGGCAGAGAGAGAGGGAGATAGAGAGAATCCCAAGCAGGTTCTGTGTTGTCAGCACAGAGCTCAATGCAGTGCTCATTCCCACGAACCATGAGATCATGAACTGAGCCAAAACCAAAAGTCAGACACTTAACTGGCTGAGCCAGCCAGATTCCCACTATGTCCACTTTTTAAAATAATGGGTTGTTTTTCTTGGATCTACAAAAGGTGAACGGTGAGTTTGTTTTGTGTGTTGTTTACTTTTCTAAGAATGTCATCATGAGCTCTAGATGTTTATATACTTGAGGTTGTAATCTTTAGTCATTAATGTTTTTGATGTTCAGTTGTTCTATCTTAGGTTTGTGGGAGCCCCTTTGGGTTGGCTTTTGTGTCTATGATATGCTTTCTGATATGAGCTGTTTGGCCCAGGGTCATCTGGAATCAGCTATTTCTTCAAGGAAACCTGATTCTTTTAGGGGAAAATATTTTAGAGGATTCAATTTGGGAACTAGAGATGATCATTGCTACTGGATTGATCACCATTGATTTTCCTTTTTACTACATGGAACCTGTAAATATGTATTATATTTTTATGGTAATATACATCATCTCCTTCCATCCTGGGCTTACAGGTTATTCTGTCACCTTATAGGTAATCATTTTTATCAGTTGGGTTTTAAACCTCCAATTTTAAAACATATAATTTACAGTATACATAAATTGGTTTTCTCCCCTGTTCATTTGTAGAAGGTGGTATATTCTACACCAGTGTTGTGCAATAAAAATTTCTGCAGAAGTGAAAATATTCTATATCTGTGCTATCCAACTTGGTAGCTGCTAGCTACATGTGGGTGTACAGCATCTAAAATGTGGTTACTGCAAGTAAGGAATGCACTATTTAATTACACTTAATATTACTAATTTAAATTTAAATAGTCCTATCTGGCTATGACTACTCTATTGGACACAAACAGCTCTAAAAATTTTTCTGCACCTTGCTTTTTTCACCAAACAATATATCCATAACAGTACAGAGAGGGAGTCCTCATTGCTTTTCTTTTTTTTTTCTTTTTCCTTTTCTCATTGCTTTTCTAGCTGCATAGTATGCCAGGATATAGATGTGCTGTAGCTTATTCATCCAACCTACTATTGGTGGACAACTGTCTTGTTTCTAGCTTTATGATGTTATTAATTTTTCTTTAAGGAATAACCTTGTACCTATGTCTTTTCATTTTTTGTGTTATTTCTTTAGGATGGATTCTTAAAAGAGAGATTATTGGTTCTAAGAGCAAATACATATGTAATTTTACTAGACAGCATCAAATCCCATCCATAGGGTTTGTAGCATTTTATATTACTTTCAGTGATGTATGGGAATGCTGATTTCCTCGCAGACTAATTGGTGAGAAGAGGTAGATTTCCCCTCCTTTCAATGTCTTATCATGAACTAGATTGAGCAGTTTTAGATGTGTAGGGCCTTTTTTTTTGTGTAATATTTGTTTATATGTATTGCTTTTTTTTTCTTTCCTGGTGTTGTGTGTGTGTGTGTGTGTGTGTGTGTGTGTGTGTGTGTGTTGTATTTCTGCCTTGATTTTTTTCATGACCTCTCTCTATATTTTTAATATAACCATTTGTGATGTGGGTTCTAAATATTTTTCGCAATTTTATTTTGGTGAGGTCCCAATAGTTCATTTTTGCTTTTGTTTCCCTTGCGTCCGAGATGTGTTGAGTAAGAAGTTGCTGCAGCTGAGGTCACAGAGGTTTTTGCCTGCTTTCTCCTCTAGGATTTTGATGGCTCCCTGTCTTACATTTACGTCTTTCACTGATTTTGAGTTTATTTTTGTGTATGATGTGGTCCATTGGTGGTATGATGTAGAGATGATCATTGCTACTGGATTGATCACCATTGATTTTCCTTTTTACTACATGGGGCCTTTTCTTGTGGTTGATTTTGGTCTGAAAATATGCATGGTATGATCTCAATCTTTCTGTACTTGTTGAGGGCTGATTTTTATCCCAATATATGATCTATTCTGGAGAATATTCCATGTGCACTTGAGAAGAATGTGTATTTTGCTGTTTTAGGGTGAAATGTTCTGAATATATCTATTAAGTCCATCTGGTCCAGTGTATATTTCAAAGCCATTGTTTCCTTGTTGATTTTCTGTTTAGATGATCTGTCCATTGCTGTAAGTACGGTGTTGAAGTTCCCTGAGAATGTAAGGTTTATTTGAGCAACATGCTTGCACTTCTCCTAGACATCTATAGTGTCCCTGACACAGTCATATAGATTCAAATATCAGTTCTAAGAGTACCTAGTACTTAATTCCCTTGGTTTAGGGATGTTTCCCCGTTCTGATGCTGAGCCACTTCCCTATGGGGAAGTCTAGGGATATTTATTCATTCTTATTATTTTTTCACCTTCAAAGCCAAGACACTTTTATTGTAGCTAAAAATGGATAATGCACAAAAGGAAAAAAATCATTATATACCCTTGAAAAATCTATTGCTATGGATAAGCACTGTGATCATTTGTATATTTTATGAAATTCTACTATGTAGATATAATTATGCATTTTTAAGATTAGGATTGACATCATCTACTCATAGTTTTATAAACTACTTTTTTATGATAAACCCATTACTAATATCAATTCAAGCCAATCAATATAATCTCTCAGGGAACTGAGGCAAAGTGAGAGCATAGCTAGGAAGTCACAAGAGCAAGATTTGAACAGATTCTGTGTGGATTCTGAGGACCCACATTTAACCAGTGTGTGTCTTCTCAACTAGTAAGACCCTCAACCCTACTGTTGATTATATTTAAAAGGCCACTGAAGTTACACATGCCATATACTCTAGGCAGGGTTTCTTATTTACTTGTTGGGACAGCGCTGTGACAAAGGTGTGGTGAGTCCCATTTCACAGGTAACTGACAGAGCCTAAGTTACCTCTATAGGTAAGTGGCAAGATAGGAATGAGGTTCCATCCTTTGCTTTTCCTAGAGGACACAAAGCAGCATCCCTTTTAGAAGATGGGCTTCCAGGGTCGCCTGGGTGGCTCAGTCGGTTGGGCGTCCGACTTCGGCTCAGGTCATGATCTCGCAGTTCATGGGTTCAATCCCGTGCCAGGCTCTGTGCTGACAGCTAGCTCAGAGCCTGGAGCCTGTTTCAGATTCTGTGTCTTCCTCTCTCTCTGACCTTCCCCTTCTCACGTGGTCTCTCTCTTTCTCATAAACAAACAAAATGTTTAAAAAAAAAAAAAAGAAGAAGATGGGCTTCCAGGTCTGGAGAACTGTTTGGGTCATTCTTGTCTGCTATTGTGGCCCTGCAGGTATTCACTAAGCAACCTCTCTGGGTGATGAAGATAACAGAGGAAATGGAATCTTGCCCTTTGTGTTGAGAGACCTGGGTATTGGGCTACAGTTGGCTAATCTTTGAAGTGATAAATTAGGCTGGAGAAGAAGCACAGATTAGACAGGTAATCTAGAGGGAAGGAAAACAGTTTGTACAGAGCTACTTTAAGCAAATGCGCTTTGTATTTAATCTCCTTTAATCTTAACATCTACTCAAGATACACATTATTCAAATCAGGGTACAGACTTTAAGGGAGTTTAAATATATTAGGGAAACAATTTATTTTCTTAGTATGAACAGCTAACAAGTGGTATTATTTTAAGGTTTTTCACTTTTTGTCTTGAATCTTTCTGGACTCTGTATGACTTAAACCTTAGGGGCTGCCTTACATGGTCTTTATGGGTTCTCTGTGTGTTACCCACTTAATTTTTAGAATTGTGAGCTACATAGTTTTTAAGTCACAATATTATTGAAATGTAAAACACATTCTAAGGGGAGGATACATTAAGAAGTGTGTGAAAACAAGGGAGAAAACATTTGCAAACTACACCTCATCTACTGGATTAGTAGTCATAGTCTGTGAAACACAATAACAAACAAAAACTGGCACATAATTTAAACAGAAACTTCATGTACAATTATAAATGAACAATAAACATGTCAGTATATCCAAACCACAAGCATTAATAAGATGCAAGTATACATTTTTAGATTCATATTGAGTGGAAAATATAATATGCAAAAGATGAGAAACAGGCCTAATAGTGGTCCCCAGAGATCATGGGTCCTAATCCCTATAGTGGAAAAGACCATGTGTGTATGCAGATATCTATTTTCATGTACCCTTCAGCTACACATCTGGAGATGAAGACACATTATATGACTACAGACCCCTTCATGTCACAAGGTAGGAGTCAAGCTGGTGAGAGATGCAGGACAATTTCAGTTTGTAAATGTACTTTCATATAGTATTTGAAATATTGTAGTCAGGAAAAAAGTATTTTGATGAAAATTTGAAAGCAGAATATACTTATAAACAGATTCAGAAAAACAATGTACACTTGTATTCATTACTTAGTAAAGCATTCATTTTATTCAATTACTTGGAAAACTGGAGTAGGAAAATAAGGAATCAAAAGTGTGTCTACCCGTACTTGTGTGTGTTTATAGGTTTCTGCTAGCTGTATCACCCTAAATACTTGCATTCACAAGTGCAGCTTTATCTTCAGTTCAAACCAAGGTTGAGTTTCTAATCTCAGGTTTAGACAGCCCCCAAAATGATGGTGATACAGTTGAATGGCTTATAGTCGGTTAAAAATTTTCATTAAACTCTGGCTGAAACTATTGGAGCAAGATACAAACTTCCATCCCTTTTTTCTCCTTGCTGAGGCCCCAGGTTTGAGACTCTTGGAGCTAACATCCTGGATCTGGCTGTCTGGTGACATCCATCTCCATTTTTCTTTTTCTTAGAAAAAAAAAAAAAAGAATGCATTTAGCAAACGGAAAGAAATATCAGATGGTTCATTTACTAGACACCAATTCTGTTTGGAAAATTCATGTGAATATTAAAGCAGTTCCATCCACAGTTGACCCCAAATCTACTTCAAGTTCATTGATGTATTTCTTCCTTTCTCAGTGTAGCGTTGACATGACCACACTTTAGAGGGCACCTCACAAAGAGAAGAGCGTTCACCTTCCATTATCTCATCCTTTTACTGGCTGCTCAGACCTTCCCCCACCTCCTACCTGTCATCTCCTGTCCTTGACACAGTACACAGATGCCCATACCGTGCTCCAACGCCTCAGCCTCTTATTCACCTTCATGACCCAAGTTACCAGTTCACTTGGTGCCCACTGCCAAGACGCGCTACTGCTACCTAGAGTTTCATCGTTTGCAGGCTCCGGAGTATGTTTTTAGAATCTTTTACACCCATCAGTTTTCTCAGACAGAATTAGAATCATTCTGAACGTAGGTTCAAAGGCTATATTTTAAATGAGGATATTGTGTTTTTTTGTTTTTGTTTTGTTTTTTGCTCCTAGCTGAACTTTGTTTGTAGAGAAGTTTAATGCTGATGGTGCGCTGATGCCATCTTGTGACAAAAATATGAACTGCAGCTTGAACTTCTCTGAGCAGGAAGGTGGGAGGGAGGGGCTGTGGTCCAAATGGACCAGACAGAGCCTTCTGGGAATCTGGGTGGAAACGGGACATTTCCAAGGTACAGTGGTACTGAGAACCTTTGGATAGAAAGTGTAGTTTCCTGTGTTAAAAAGAAAGCTCTGTGGGGCACCTGGGTGACTCAGTCAGTTAAGTGTCCGACTTCAGCTGAGGTCATGATCTCACCTTTTGTGGGTTCGAGCCCAGCGTTGGGCTCTGTGCTGACCGCTAGCTCAGAGTCTGGAGCCTGCTTCAGATTCTGTGTCTCCCTCTCTCTCTGACCCTCCCCTGCTCATGCTGTCTGTCTCTCTCAAAAATAAATAAAACATTAAAAAATGATTAAAGAAAGCTGTGAGTGGAGGTAAAAGATCCTTTTCATTTTTATTTTATTGGCTCGTGAATTGACAGAAAAAATAATGTAACAATAGAAAATAGTGACATAGGCCCAATTGCATTAAAAAAACTAGAATATGACTAAAAAAGCATTTCACACCAGTGGAGATACAATGGACGATTAAGTAGTATTAAGATAGATAACCATATGATTAAAAAAGTAAATAAGGGCCCATTTCTCTTTCTTAATAGCAGAATAGATTCCAAATGGTTCTGAATGAAATGAAAAAACAATCCCTATCAGTATTAGAAGAAAACATAGATGAATTATTCTATAACCTGGAAGTGGAGGAAAGTTTCCTCAATATAAATCAATATCCAGGAGCATTAAGGAAAAATATTGATATATTTGACAACACAAAAATAACAATGACAATTTTGCATGGCAAAAACATGCTAGCAAATTAAAGACACTAGAATAAACATTTGCAGCTGACATCTCTAACAAAGCATTGATATCCCTACTATATAAATGCTTATCAATACAGGCATGATAAAACAACAGTCATATCAAAGACATGTAAGAAATATAGCCAGTTAACAGAAAAAAAGTTGTCTTTAAATGTATGAAAAGTCTCCAGCTTGCTTTAAGAGAGATGCAATTAAAAACTACACTAAGATATGGTTTCTTAACTATTAGATTGGCAAAGATCCAAATGTTTGTCAATACACTCGGTGAGAATGTAGAAAACCATGTCTTTTCACACCCTGCTCACAGGGGTGCAAAATGGTATAATCACTGGAGTAGGCCTAATAGTGGTCCCCAAAGATACTGGATCCTAATCTCTGGAACCTATAAATATTACCTCTATGGAAAAGGGTCTTTGCAAATGTGATTAAGTTGATGAGTTTAGATATACATACAATAATAAATATAGCTATTAGTGCTGGCACTATTTGAATAGCAAAAGAATGGTAACAATCTAAATATTCATCAGTTGTGTAATGGATGAATAAACTATCACACAATCACACAAAAGTGTACACTACACATGGTATAAAGGAGAATGATGAAAATCTCCACATAGGGTTGTGGACCTCCAGAACGTTAAGTGAAAAAGCCAGCATACATGAAGATGTAAATAATAAGGTATTTTTTTTTATCTAGGAAAGAAGTGAATGCAAATATAAAAATGTTTTACTTGTATTAAAAGTAAAAGAAAAGGACTTTATTTGGGGAACTAGAAGAGGCAGGTACACTTCTCCCTGTTGCTCCTGCTAGGTGCAACTGAAATCTCTGGATATTATATGTGTAACAAATATAAGACTGAAAGGTGGAGAGGAAAAAGGCAGACTGACTCAGGACTTTGGGACCCAAGTAATGACACACAGTGAATTCCCTTGGTTGTATCTTCCTCATATATCCCAGACTAGGTGCTGGAGGAGTAGGGGATCAAAAAATGCCAACAGGAAAAGACAAGAAGAGCCCCAAGAAAATATTTTCTCTAGACAAAGAACCACTAACGGGGAAACCTAGCAAGAAAGACATTTTTTTAAACCATGACTGCTCTAACACAACAGAATGAAGCAGAGCTCCACCTCCAGCATGCCAACAAAGGCTGAGTTGAGAGTGTGGATTCTGCACCCTCACTTGATTGTAATCAGGCACCCATTGTCACTCTCTGGGGGATTATGAGAGAAGACTGCATGTGGAACAATGACTTTCATCTCAAGACGGAAATGAGCACCCCTCCTCATGGTGTCAGTGGAGATCATGCAGGGAGCTTGCTTCCACCCATATTCATGATGCTGAGGCACCTTGCCTTCTCTGTGCTGATGTCAGGAAGCTGAATGGCACAATGTAAGTTTCATGGCATCCAATGATGAGGATGTCTCCTCCTCTCCACAACGTCAACGGAGACCATATGGAGGGCAGTAAGGAAGTGTCTTCTTCACCTGGCTCAAGTGAGTGCATAGATCTGAATAAAAGCATATGATGGAATAGCTCCTGTGAGGTTCACAAACTAGCCTAGAAGTAGAGAAGCTGCTTTGATCTCATCATGGGGAAAGAGGTTTAGCAGGTAGAATTTTATTTCAACAGCTACACACTGCCCATGGTTTTTCCTCCATTACATAATGTGTATATATAAGTTTTTTTAAGAGCTAGAAAATTTCCAAGTGTTAAAGATATCAGTGACTAGAACTTAACATTAAAAAATACATTAAATTTTTTTTTTAAACTTGGGAGGGGGGGTCGCCTGCGTGGCTCAGTCGGTTAAGCGTCTGACTTGGGCTCAGGTCATGATCTCACGGTTTGCGGGTTCGAGCCCCGCGTCGGGCTTTGTGCTGACAGCTAGCTCAGACCCTGGAGCCTGCTTCAGATTCTGTGTCTCCCTCTCTCTCTGACCCTCCCCTGCTCACTCTCTCTCTCTCTGAAATAAATAAAACATATTTTAAAAATTAAAAAAATATATATTACCCTAAAGTTTGTCCTCTTATAGTGTACTGAGCCACATTTTCTAAAATAACAAGTTATTCTTAAATATCATTATGATTAGTTTCGAAGAATAGAATCTTCTTTATTTCTGTACTTTAGAAGTAAATGGACATCACCTTCCCCTAAATATGTGGCTACAATACATTGGAAATGATTATTTCTATTTTGGTTGAATGTAGCATTGGCCAATTTGATAAGACATAGGATGGATCTGTTACTGCTACAAGAACACAATTATGGGAATCTTTCACCTGATTTATTTAATTGCATTGGATAATCATGAATATATAAATATATGTAAAATACTTTATTGAGATATGGTTGACATACAGTACACTGCATATTTAAAGCATATGCTTTAATAACTTTGGGTATACGTATGCAACTGCGAATACAATACTACAGTCAATATAATGAACATATCTATCATCTTAAAAACCTTTTTTGTGCTCCTTGGTAATGCTCCCATCTACCTCTCTCCAGCCTCTTTCTCTCCACACCACCCTATCCCATTCCCAGGTAACTACTCATCTTCTGCCAAAATGGATTAGTTTCCTTTTCTTATAATTTTATGTGAATGGAATATACAATGTGTATTTTTGTGTCTTGATTCCTGCAAACTAATTATTTCTAGATTTATCCATTTGTTGCATGTATGAATAGTTCCTCCTTTTATGATTGACTAATATTCCATTATATGGATATACCACAATTTGATCTATCCATTTACCTGGTCATGGATATTTGGGTATTTTCCAGTTTGAGGCTATTGTAGATATAAAGCTGCTATGAATATTTGTGTATTAGTCTTTGATCAGTCATGTTTTTTTTTCCTATAGGAGTCATATAATAGTTGTAAGACTGACATTTTAAGAAACTGCTAAACTGTTTCCCAAAGTGTTGGCACCATTTTTCATTGCCACTTAGCAATATGTGGGAGTTCCATACTCAACAACCCTGCCAGGTCTTCTTAAGGTCAGTCTTTTTTAATGTTGGCTATTCTCAGAGGGTTATAGTGGTATCTTGTAGTTTTAATTTACATAGCCCTAATAATTTTGAATATTTGAGAAAAGGTGTTTAGCTCCTTTTCATGTGCTTGTTTGAGATTTATATATCTTTTAATGGAGTGTCTATGCAAAGTTTTTTGGCCATTTATTTATTGGAGTATCTGTTTTCTTCTTCTTTTTTTTTATAGTGTATTATCAAGTTGCTTTCCATATAACATCCAATCCTATTTCTAACAAGTGCCCTCCTCATGCCCATCACCCCCTCCCCATTTCCCCCACCACAATCATCCCTCAGTTTGTTCTCAGTATTCAAGAGTCCCTCATTGTTTGCCTCCTTCCCTCTTTCCAGCTATTTTCTCCCCTTCTCCTCCATGAATCTGTTAAGTTTCTCCTGTTCCACTTATAAGTGAAAACATATGGTATCTGTCCTTCGCTGCCTGAACTTATTTTGTTCAGCATAACACCCTCGAGTTCCATCCACGTTGCTACAAATGGCGAGATTTCATTCTTTCTCATTGCCATGTAGTATTCCATTGTATAGATACACCACATCTTTTTGATCTAGTCATCAGTTGATGGGCACTTAGGCTCTTTCCATGTTTTGGCTATTGTTGAGAGTGCTGCTATGAACATTAGGGTACATGTGCCCCTATGTATCAGCTTCCTGTATCCCTTGAGTAAATTCCTAGCAGTGCTACTGCTGGGTCATAGGGGAGTTCTAGTGTTAATTTTTAGAGAAATATCCATATTGTTTTCCAGAGAGGCTGTGCCAGTTTACATTCCCGCCAACAGGGTAGGAGGGTGCCCGTTTCTCCACATCCTTGCTAGCACCTAGAGTCTCCTGACTTGTTCATTTTAGCCACTTTGACCAGCGTGAGGTGGTATCTCAGTGTGGTTTTGATTTATATTTCCCTGATGATGAGGGACGCTGAGCATCATTTCCTGTGTCTGTTGGCCATCTGGATGTCCTCTTTGGAGAAGTGTCTGTTCATGTCTTCTGCTCATTTCTTGACTGGATTTTTTGTTTTTCGGGTGTGGAGATTGATGAGTTCCTTATAGATATTGGATACTAGCCCTTTATCTGATGTGTCATTTTCAACTATCTTTTCGCATTCTGTCAGTTGCCTATTAGTTTTGTAGGTTGTTTCCTTTTCCGTGTAGAAGTTTTTTATCTTGATGAAGTCCCAGTAGTTCATTTTTGCTCTTGGGATTGTGAGTTTGGGATTGTGTCAAGTAAGAAATTGCTGCGGTGGAGGTCAAGGAGGTTGTTTCCTGCTTCCTCCTCTAGGATTTTGATGGTTTCCTGTCTCACATTCAGGTCCTTTATCCATTTTGAGTTTATTTTTGTGTATGGTGTGATCTAGTTTCATTATTCTGCATGCTGCTGTCCAGTTCTCCCCAGCACCATCTGTTAAAGAGGTTGTTTTTTATCCATTGGAAGCTCTTCCTCACTTTATCAAAGATTAGCTGGACATACATTTCTGGGTCCAATTCTGAGTTCTCTATATGATTCCATTGGTCTATGTGTCTGTTTTCGTGCCAGTACCATACTGTCTTTTTTTTTAAATTTTATTTATTTATTTTTAAATTTTTTAATGTTTTATTTATTTCTAGGAGAGAGAGAGAGAGACAGCGTGAGCAAGGGAGGGTCAGAGAGAGAGGGAATCACAGACTCTGAAATAGGCTCCAGGCACTGAGCTGGCAGTCAGCACAGAGCCCGACGTGGGGCTCAATCCCACGAGCCGCGAGATCATGACCTAAGCGAAAGTCGGACGCTTAACAGACTAAGCCACCCAGGCGCCCCAATACCATACTGTCTTGATCATTACAGCTTTGTAGTGGAGGCTAAAGTCTGGCATGGTGATGCGTCTCGTTTTGGTTTACTTCTTCAATATTACTTTGGCTGTCTGGGGTTTTTGTGGTTCCATACAAATTTGAGGACAGTTTGTTCTAGTTTTGAGAAGAATGCTGGTGCAATTTTGATTGGGATTGCATTGAATGTGTAGATTGCTTTGGGTAGTAATGACATTTTAACAATATTTATTCTTTCAACCCATGAGCATGGAATGTTTTTCCACTTCTTTGTGTCTTCTTCAATTTCCTTCATAAGTTTTCAACATACAGATCTCTGATATATTTGCTTAGGTTTATTCCTAGTTATTTTATGTTTTTTTTTGCAATTGTGAATGGGATCACGGTTTTTTTTTGTTACAAATAGTTTATTGACAAGTTTTTCCATATAACACCCAGTGCTCATCCCCACAAGTGCCCCTCCTGCCCATCCCTCCTCCCCCCCACATCCATCAGTCCTCAGTTTTTGTCAGCATTCAAGACTCTCTCATGGTTTGCCTCCCTCCCTTTCCCCCACCATTTCCGCCCTTCTTCTCCCCCTTGGTCCTCTGTTAAGTTCCTCCTAATCCTCCTATACGTGCACACAGATATTTGTCCTTCTCTGCCTGACTTATTTCGCTCAGCATAACACCCTCAAGGTCCATCCATGTTGCTACACAAGGCCAGATTTCATTCTTTATCATTACCATTGCCATGTAGTATTCCATCGTATAGATAAACCACATCTTATTTTTTTTAGAATGATAAGTAATGAATATAATATGTATAATACTCTTTGTGCATGCCACCCAAAGATGAAATACTGCAGATATAAGAAGATAAAATCTTCTTATCCAATGCAAGCATGATAGTATTTGTCGAAGTAATTTTAAAAAGATAGTTGTAGAGAGTCATAACATGTAAGGCAACAAACACCTAATTTTACTTAAAGTTCATAGTTACATGTTTGCTGCTTTTTCTTTTTTTTACAAAAAGTTTAATGACAAATTAGTTTCCACATAACACCCAGTGCTCATCCCCACGTGTCCTCCTCCATGCCCATCCCCCTCCCCCCCACATCCATCAATCCTCAGTTTTTGTCAGCATTCAGTAGTCTCTCATGGTTTGCCTCTCTCCCTTTTTCCCATTTCCTCCCTTCTTCTCCCCCTCGTTCCTCAGTTAAGATCTTCCTAATCCTCCTATACGTGCAAACATATGATATTTGTCCTTCTCTGCCTGACTTATTTCGCTCAGCATAACACCCTCAAGGTCCATCCATGTTGCTACACATGGCCAGACTTCATTGTTTCTCACTTCCATGTAGTATTCCATCGTATAGATAAACCACATCTTCTTGATCCATTCGTCCGTTGATGGACACTTAGGCTCTTTCCATGTTTTAGCTATTGTGGAGAGTGCTGTTATTAACATTGGGGTACACGTGCTCCTATGCATCAGCACTTCTGTATCCGTTGGGTAAATTCCTAGCAGTGCTATTGCTGGGTCATAGGGGACTTCTATTGTTAGTTTCCTGAGGAACCTCCACACTGTTTTCCAGAGGCGCTGTACCAGTTTACATTCCCACCAACAGTGTAGGAGGGTGCCCGTTTCTCCACATCCGCATCAGCATCTAGAGTTCTCTGATTTGCTCATTTTAGCCACTCTGACTGGAGTGAGGTGGTATCTCAGTGTGGTTTTGATTTGTATTTCCCTGATGAGGAGCGATGCTGAGCATCGTTTCATGTGTCTGTTGGCCATCTGGATGTCCTCTTTGGAGAAGTGTCTGTTCATATGTTCTGCCCATTTCTTCACTGGGTTGTTTGTTTTTCGGGCGTGTAGTTTGGTGAGTTCCTTGTAGATTCTGGATATCAACCCTTTATCTGATATGTCATTTGCAACTATCTTTTCCCATTCCATTGGCTGCCTATTAATTTTCTGGGTTGTTTCCTTTGCTGTGCAGTAGCTTTTAATCTTGATGAGGTCCCAACAGTTTATTTTTGCTCTTGATTCCCTTGCTTTTGGGGATGTGTCAAGTAAGAAGTTGCTGTGGTGGAAGTCAAGGAGGTTGTTTCCTGCTTTCTCCTCTAGGGTGTTGATAGTTTCCTGTCTCACGTTCAGGTCCTTTATCCATTTTGAGTTTATTTTTGTGTATGGTGTGAGAAATTGATCTAGTTTCATTCTTCTGCATGTTGCTGTCCAGTTCTCCCAACACCATCTGTTAAAGAGGCTGTCTTTTTTCCATTGGATACTCTTTCCTGCTTTGTCAAAGATTAGTTGGCTGTACACTTTTGGGTCCAATTCTGAGTTCTCAATTCTATTCCATTGGTCAATGTGTCTGTTTTTGTGCCAATACCATACTGTCTTGATGATGACAGCTTTGTAGTAGAGGCTAAAGTCTGGAATGGTGATCCCTCCCGTTTTGGTTTTATTTTTCAGTATTACTTTGGCTCTTCGGGGTCTTTTGTGGTTCCATACAAATTTTAGGATAGTTTGTTCTAGCTTTGAGAAGAATGCTGGTGCAATTTTAATTGGGATTGCATTGAATGTGTAGATTGCTTTGGGTAGCAATGACATTTTAACTATATTTATTCTTCCAATCCATGAGCATGGAATATTTTTCCATTTCTTTGTGTCTCCTTCAATTTCCTTCATCAGTTTTCTATAGTTTTCATCATACAGATCTCTTGTATCCTTGGTTAGGTTTATTCCTAGGTATTTTATGCTTTTGTGCAATTGTGAATGGGATCAGTTTCTTGATTTCTCTTTCTGTTGCTTCATTGTTGGTGTATCAAAATGCAACCGATTTCTGTACATTGATTTTGTACCCTGCAAGTTTGCTGAATTCTTGGATCAGTTCTAGTAGGCTTCTGGTGGAGTCGTTCGGGTTTTCTATGTGGAGAATCAAGTCGTCGGGGAAAAGTGAAAGTTTGACTTCCTCTTTGCCAATTCTGATGCCTTTGATTTCCTTTTGTTGTCTGATGGCTAATGCTAGGACTTCCAGCACTATGTTTAACAACAGTGGTGACAGTGGACATCCCTGTCGTGTTCCTGATCTCAAGGGGAAAGTTCTCAGTTTTTCACCATTGAGGATGATGTTAGCTGAAGGCTTCTCATAGATGGCTTTGATGATGTTTAAGTAGGTCCCTTCTAATAAACTATTTTAAAAAAAAGTAGGTTCCTTCTATTCCAACTTTCTCTAGAGTCTTTATTATGAAAGAATGCTGCATTTTGTCAAATGCTTTTTCTGCATCTATCGAAAAGATCATATGGTTTTTATCTTTTCTTTTGTTGATGTGATGTTTCACATCAATTGATTTGCGAATGTTGTACCAGCCCTGTAACCCAGGAACGAATCCCACTTGATCTTGGTGGATAATTCTTTTTATGGGCTGTTGGATTCTATTTGCAAGTATCTTGTTGAGGATTTTTGCATCCGTATTCATCAAGAATATTGGCCTGTATTTCTCTTTTTTAGCTTGATCTCTGTCTGGCTTGGGAATCAGAGTGACGCTGGCTTCACAAAATGAGTCTGGGAGTTTTCCTTCGCTTTCTATTGTTAGGAATAGCTTGAGAAGGATTCGTATTAGTTCTGTTTTAAACGTCTGGTAGAATTCCCCGGGAACGCCATCAGGTCCTGGATTCTTATTTGTTGGGAGATTTTTGATCACTGATTCGATTTCTTCACTCATTGTGGATCTGTTCAGATTTCCTATCTCTTCCTGTGTGAATTTTGGTAGTGGGTGTGCGTTTAGGAATTTGTCCATTCCTTCTAAGTTGTCCAATTTGTTGGCATATAATTTTTCATAGTATTCCCTGAGAATTGCCTGTATTTCTGAGGGGTTGGTTGTAATAAGTCCATTTTCATTCATGATTTTGTCTATTTGAAAGCTCTCTTTTTTCTTTTCGAGAAGCCTGGCTACAGGCTTGTCAATTTTGTTTATTTTTTCAAGAAAACAACTCTTGGTTTCATTGATCTATTCCATTGTTTCTTTGGTCTCTATGTTGTTTATTTCTGCTCTAATTTTTACTATTTCCCTTCTTATACTGGGATTAGGGCATTCTTTTTTTTTAATGTCTTTTTTTAATTTATTTCTAGGAAAGAGCTAGAGACAGCATGAGCGGGGGAGGGTCAGAGAGAGAGGGAGACACAGACTCTGAAACAGGCTCCAGGCTCTGAGCTGGCAGTCAGCACAGAGCCCGACGCGGGGCTCGAACCCACGAACCGCGAGACCATGACCCAAGCGAAAGTCGGACACTTAACCGACTAAGCCACCCAGGCGCCCCGGGATCAGGGCATTCTTGATGCTCTGCCTCTAGTTCCTTTAGGTGAACTGTTAGGTTTTGGACTTGCGCTTTTTCTAGTTTCTTGAAATAGGCCTGGAGTACAATGTACTTTGCTCTTAGGACTGCCTTTGCCACATCTCATAGATATTGGATTGTTGTGTTTTCATTTTCATTTGTTTCCATATATTTTTTAATATCATCCCTGATTGCCTGATTGGCTCATCCATTCTTTAATAGGGTGTTCTTTAATCTCCATATTTTTGGAGGATTTCCAGACTTCTTCCTGTGATTGATTTCAAGTTTCAAAGCATTAGGATCTGAGAGTGTGCATGGTATGATCTCTATTCTTTTATATTTATTGAGGGCTGCTTTTGTCCCAGTATGTGATCTATCTTGGAGAATGTGCCATGCACACTTGAGAAGAAAGTAAATTCCCTGGCGTCAGGATGTAAAGTTCTAAATATATCTGTCAGATCCATCTGGTCCAAAGTGTCTTTCAAGTCCATTATTTCTTTAGTGATTTTCTGTCTGGTTGACCTATCCATTGCTGTAAGCGGAGTATTAAAGTCCCCTGCTATTAGCACATTCTTATCTATAAGCTTGTTTCTCTTTGTGATTAATTGTTTTATATATTTAGGAGCTCCCATATTCGGTGCGTAGACATTTATGATTTTTAGTTCTTCCTGATGGACGGACCCTGTAATTATTATGTAGTGCCCTTCTTCATCTCTTGTGATTGTCTTTAATTTAACGTCCAGTTTGTCTGATATAAGTATCGCTACTCCGGCTTTCTTTTGATTTCCTGTAGCATGATATATATTTCTCCATCCCCTTACTTTTAATCTGAAGGTAACTTCCAGTCTAAAATGAGTTTCTTGTAGACAGCATATAGATGGATTTTGTTTTTTAATTCATTCTGCTACCCTATGTCTTTGGATTGGAGCATTCAGCCCATTTACATTCAGTGTTATTATTGAAATATGTGGGTTTAGAGCCTTTGTATCTTTTGTAGGGTTCATGTTTGTGGTGGTGTCTCTGGTATCTTTGTTCCTTGCAACCTTTCCTTCAGAGTATCCCCCTAAGGATTTCTTGTAGGGCTGGCTTAGTGGTGACAAATTCTTTCAATTTCTGTTTATTTGGAAAGGTTTTTCTCTCTCCTTCTATTTTGAATGACAGGCTTGGTGGATAGAGGAATCTTGGCTGCATATTTTTACTGTTCATCACATTGAAGATCTCCTGCCATTCCTTTCTGGTCTGCCAAAGTTCAGTAGATAGGTCTGTCACCACTCTGATGGGTTTCCCTTTGTATGTGAGGGCTCTTTTCTCCCTAGCTGCTTTCAAAATTCTCTCTTTCTCCTTGTATTTTGCCATTTTTACTATGATATGTCGTGCAGAAGATCGAATCAAGTTACGTCTGAGGAGAGTCCTCTGAGCCTCTTGTATTTCCACATTTACTTCCTTCCCCAGGTCGGGAAAGATCTCTGCTATAATTTGTTCCAGGACTCCTTCAGCACCTTTCCCTCTCTCTTCGTCTTCTGGGATTCCTATGATACAGATATTGTTGCGTTTGACCGTATCGCTGAGCTCTCGAATTCTTCTTTCCTGTTCCTGGATCAGTTTGTCTCTTTTTTTGTCAGCTTCTTGTTTTCCTATAATGGTGTCTTCTAAATCACTTATTCTCCTTTCTGCCTCTTCAATCCGTGCATTGGAGGCCTTTAATTTATTATGTATCTCATTTATCGCATTTTTTAATTCTTCATGCCTATTTTTATTTTCCATTCTGTCTGTAGCCATAGTTTCTTTGATGTCCCCTATGTTTTTTTCAAGCCCTGCTATTAAATTCACCATTATTATTCTAAAATCTTGTTCACTTATGCTGCTGATATCTGTTTTGAGCAGTTCATTAGCTGTCATTTCTTCTTGGAGTTTCTTCGGAGGAGAGCTCTTTCGTTTCGTCATTTTAGTTAGCTTTCCGGCTCTTGTTGGTTTCAAAGACCTGTTATGCTCTCTGTTTCTATGAGCGCTGCTATATCCAAGAAGACTCTTTGACTTTCCAGGGCCTATCCTTTCAGAGGTTGTTTTTTGAATGGTATCCCTCGGTCTCTCTTGTTGGGACCTTAGTTATTTTATTTTCCTATTCGTAGTGATATTTGGGACTCTCCACCGTGTGTACTCTAGCTTGTGTCTTGAGGTATCCCTGGAAAAGAAAACTGACAGACAAACACACAGGGAGCAGGAGCACACAAACGCACAGGCTAATTCAACTAACATGCAAAGCGAGTGGGAAAACGAAAAAGTTAAGAGAAAAGATGGAGGAGGGAGGGTGAATACTAGGGAGCATAAAATACATAAAAGGGTCAAAAAGGAGAAAAGAAAAGGAAAAAAGAAGAAAACCGATGGACAATGAACAGTTTAAAGCATATAACCGGATATCCCAGCTATAGTTAAATAGCCATGTGTATGCAGTGCTGGTTGAAGAGCATAGAGAAAGAGAGAGAAGGCAGGGCGGGGATGAGGCAAAATTGGAAATAGAATGAACAGGCAGAAGGGATAACAAGCTTTTTTCAAAGAGGTAAAGGGTAGAATATGGTTTGATAGGTGAGGGAAGGATGCTGTTTTTATCCAGAGAAACTATATAGTCGAATTCCTCCTGAGAGAAAGAGCCGAAAATGTCGGTCGGTGTAGAATTTACATTTACAGAATGGACTCGTTGTGATTATTTAAGCAAGCTGGCCACCAGAGTTAATCAGGTCAGTGTTCTGGGGAAAAAAGAGAGAAAAGAGAAAGTAGAAGAAAAAAAGAAAGAGAAAAAAAGGGTAAAGAAAGAAAAAGGAAAAAAAACAAAAAAGGAAAAAAAAAAGGGAGGAAGGCACCTCTCAGGCAGGGATGGGCGTGGCGTGATTCAATGCCTCAGGCGGGAGCTCTGCCTTGGTGGTTGTGTGTGGGGAGGAGAGTGACGGTGCTCCAGTCCCTTCTTTTTTTTTTTTTTTTTAATTTTTTTAATGTTTTATTTATTTCTAGGAGAGAGAGAGAGAGAGACAGTGTGAGCAGGGGAGGGTCAGAGAGAGAGGGAGTCACAGACTGAAACAGGCTCCAGAGCTCTGAGCTGGCAGTCAGCACAGAGCCCGACGCTGGGCTCGAACCCACGAACCGTGAGATCATGACCTAAGCGAAAGTCGGACGCTTAACCGACTAAGCCACCCAGGCTCCCCACAGTCCCTTCTTGAACCAAGCGCTGCACCTCGCTTTTTTGGGTGTGTAAACTCCCCATACTGGGGTCGCAGCCAAAGATGGTTGCACTCTTCAACCCAGGCCAGTTCCAATCTCCAAATCCCAGTCCGCGTGCCCCGCTGAAATTGCCTTAGACACAGCTTCCCTTTCAACCCCCTCGGGCAATTCCAGGCCCCCTGGGGAGCTCTGGGGGTGGAGTCAGAATCGCTGCTTCCATCTCTGGGTCAGGCTGGCAAGCATGGGCAGGGGCTTGCCTGCCACGTGCTCTGAGCCCGAGCCCGCTGGAGTGAGGAAAACCGGGTCCCTCTATGGCTTGTCACCCGAAACACGAACTCACAGGCTTATTTCCCAGTTTTTAATTCTTTGCCTTCTCT
Source organism: Proteles cristata cristata (assembly GCA_017311185.1). Classification (NCBI taxonomy): domain Eukaryota; kingdom Metazoa; phylum Chordata; class Mammalia; order Carnivora; family Hyaenidae; genus Proteles; species Proteles cristata. The sequence goes on from JAESUZ010000101.1 coordinate 52,973, forward strand.
CTCGAGTTCCAGCCAGCCAACAGCGCGTACGCCTGGTGTCCACGCGGCTCTTTCAGGGGCCCCAGCCGCCCGGGAGCTACAATGGCAGCAGGCGCGCCACCACTCTGAAGTCCAGTCTCCAGGAGCAGCACAAAGAAGCAGTTTGTGTGCTCAGCTCCCCCTGGGACCAGTTGGTGCGAGGGGACCTGGTGTGCAGGTATTTGGCAAGTACGGTCTTTCTATGCACCGAGCGGAGGTTTTTTTTTTTTTCCCCCCGAGTGGAGGTTTTTCTGTTTCGGACTCTCTCCTTTTCCCCTCTCACTCCCCGTTGAGTGTAGAGGGGGATCGCCTCCCACCCTGGAGTCTCCGATCCCAGCCCGATTTTATCTTGCCTGGTTCGCACTCACGTTAGAAGGCTCTCTCAGTGGATCTGCATCATTTTTCTCTCAATCTCTCAGGTTTTATAAGGTTTCCAATGGCTTCAGATCTTTTCTGTGTGATGTATGGGCGCGAGTGCAAGTACGGAGCTCTTTACTTCTCTGCCACTTGCCCTCTCTTGGGTTTTGTTTTTATATCAATACTGCTACCCTATGTCTTTTGATTGGAGCATTCAGCCCATTTACATTCAGTGTTATTATTGAGATATGTGGGTTTAGGGTCTTTGTGTCCTTTGTGGGGTTCATGTTTGTGGTGGTGTCTCTGGTATCTTTGTTCCTTGCAACATTTCCTTCAGAGCATCCCTCTCAGGATTTCTTGTAGGGCTGGCTTAGTGGCTACAAAATCTCTCAATTTCTGTTTATTTGGAAACACTTTTATTTCTCCTTCTATTTTGAATGACAGGCTTGCTGGATAGAGGATTCTTGGCTGCATATTTTTACTGTTCATCACATTGAAGATCTCTTGCCATTCCTTTCTGGCCTGCCACGTTTCAGTAGATAGGTCTGTTACCACTCTGATAGGTTTGCCTTTGTATGATAAGGCCCTTTTCTCCCTAGCTGCTTTCAAAATTTTCTCTTTGTCCTTATATTTTCCATTTTTACTATAATATGCCTTGCAGAAGGTCGAATCAAATTACATCTGAGTGGGGTCCTCTGAGCCTCTTGTATTTCAACGTTTACTACTTTCTCCAGAATGGGGAAGTTCTCTGCTATAATTTGTTCCAGGACTCCTTCAGCACCTTTCCCCCTCTCTTCTTCTTCTTGGATTCCTATGATATGGATATTGTTGCATTTGAACATGTCGCTGACCTCTCGAACTCTTCTTTCATGTTTCTGGATCAGTTTGTCTCTTTTTTTGTCAGCTTCTTGTTTTTCTATAATGGTGTCTTCTAAATCACTTATTCTCCTTTCTGCCTCTTCAATATGTGCATTGGAGGCCTCTAATTTATTATGTGTCTCATTTATCGCATTTTTAAATTTTTCATGCCTATTTTTATTTTCCATTCTCTTTGTAGCCATAGTTTCTTTGATGTCCCCTATGTGTTTTCAAGCCCAGCTATTAATTTTATGATTATTATTTTAAAATCTTGTTCATTTATATTGCTTGTATCTGTTATGAGCAGTTCATTTGCTGTCAATTCTTCTTGGGAATTTCTTTGGAGGAGAGCTTTTTTGTTTTCTCATTTTAGTTCGCTTTGTGGCTCTTGTTAGTTTTAAAGACATGTTATGCTCTCTGCACCTGTGAGCGCTGCTGTATCCAAGAAGACTCTTTGACTGCCCAGAGTCTGTCCTTTCAGAGAGTGTTTTTTGAATGGTATCTCTCGTTCTCTCTTGTTGAGACCTTGGTTATTTTGTTTTCCTAGTCGTAGTGATATTTTTGCCTCTCCACCATGTGTACTTTGGCTTGTTTCTTGAGGTAGCCCTGGAGAGGAAAACAGACTGACAGACACACAGGTAGCAGGGGCACACTAATGCAGATACAAATCCGACTAACATGCAAACTGAGAGGGAAAGTGAAAAAGTTAAGAGAAAATATGGAGGAGGGAGGGCGAATAATAGAAAATAAAGAAATACATAAAAAGGTCAAAAGGAAGAAAAGCAAAGGAAAAAAGAAGAATACCAATGGACAAAGAACGGTTCATAGCATATAACTGGATTTCCCAGCTACAATTAAAAAGCCGGGTATGCAATACTGGTTGAAGAGCATAGAGACAGAGAGAGAAGACAGGGCGTGGATGAGGCAAAATTGGAAATAGAATGAACAGGCAGAAGGGATAAGAAGCTTTTTTCAAAGAGCTAAAGGGTAGAATATGGTTGGATAAGTGAGAGAAGGGTGCTGGTGTTATCCAGAGAAACTACATAGTCTAATTACTCCTGAGGGAAAGAGATGAAAATGTCGGTAGGTGTAGAATTTACATCTACAGAATGGAGTAAATGTGATTGTTTAGTAAGCCGGTGACCAGAGTGAATCAGGTCATTGTTCTGGGGGAAAAAAAGAAAAAAAAAACCGAAAAAATAAAAAAATAAAAAATAAAATAAAATTTAAAAAAATTTTTAAAAAATCGGTGAAGGGCACCTCTCAAGCAGGGATGGGTGTGGTGTAATCCAATGCATCAGGCTGGTGTTCTGCCTTGGCCGTTGTAGGGAGGAGAGTGCTGGCGCTCCAGTCCCTTCTTGAACCAAGAGCTCCACCTCGCTTTTTTGGGTGTGTAAACTCCCAGGGCCAGGGGCGCATCCAAAGTTTGTTGCGCTCTTCAACCCAGGCCAGTCCTAGCCTCCAAATCCCAGTCCAAGCGCCCTGCTGAAGTTGCTGCAGGCAATCCCCGGGCAACACCCTCAGGGCCACTCCAAGCCTCCTGTCTAGCTCTGGGGGTGGAGCCAGAAGCTGCTGCTCCCTTCCCCTCCGGGTCGGCCTGTGGGGACAGGGCGGGACGGGGGGCCTTGACTGCCAGGTGCGCTGAGCCCGCTGGAGTGAGGAAGTCGAGGTCCCTCTGTGTCTCGTCACCCAAAGCACGAATTCTTGGGCAAGTCTCCCAGTTTTTAGCTCTTTGCCTTCCCTCTAGAGCTCCAGCCAGCCAGGAGTGTGGACGCCCGGTGCCTACGTGCAGCTCCTCCAGGGGTCCAAGCCCACCAGGAGGGCAATGGCAGCAGGCACACAGATTCTCCTAGCCAGCCAGGAGCCAGCACAAAGAAGCAGTCCACGAGCGCAACCCCTCTGGAGCGAGTTGGAGCGTGGGGGCCTGGTGCGCAGGTGTTTTTGCGAAAGGTCTCTCTATGCCCCTAGCGGAGGTTTTTCCCCCGAGTAGAGGTTTTTCTGTTTTGGACTCTCTATTTTTCCGCTCTCACTCCCTTCAGGGGATGATCACCCCCGTCCCTGTGAGTCTCCTATCCAGGCCCGATTTTATCTTCCCCAGTTCACATTCACATTAGAAGGCTTTCTCAGTGGATTCTGCGTCCTTTTTCTCCCAATCTCTTGGGTTTCGTAAAGTTTCCTATGGCTTTAGATCTTTTCCATGTGAGGCATGGGCTCGAGTGCAAGTACGGAGCTCCCTACTTCTCCGCCATCTTGCCCCCTCCACCAAATGGGATCAGTTTCTTTTTTTTTCTTTTTTTTTTTTTACAATTAGTTTATTGTCAAATTAGTTTCCACATAACACTCAGTGCTCATCCCCACAAGTGTCCTCCTCCATGCCCATCCCCCCTCCTCCCCACATCCATCAGTCCTCAGTTTTTGTCAGCATTCAAGAGTCTCTCATGGTTTGCCTCTCTCCCTTTCCCCCACCATTTCCCCCTTCTTCTCCCCCTTGGTCCTCTGTTAAGTTCCTCCTAATCCTCCTATACGTGCAAACATATGATATTTGTCTTTCTCTGCCTGACTTATTTCGCTCAGCATAATGCCCTCAAGGTCCATCCATGTTGCTACACATGGCCAGATTTCATTGTTTCTCATGGCCATGTAGTATTCCATGGTATAGATAAACCACATCTTCTTGATCCATTCATCTGTTGATGGACACTTAGGCTCTTTCCAGGTTTTAGCTATTGTGGAGAGTGCTATGAACATTGGGGTACATGTGCTCCTATGCATCAACATTTCTGTATCCCTTGGGTAAATTCCTAGCAGTGCTATTGCTGGGTCATAGGGAGTTCTATTGTTAGTTTCCTGAGGAACCTCCACACTGTTTTCCAGAGGGGCTGTACCAGTTTACATTCCCACCAACAGTGTAGGAGGGTGCCGTTTCTCCACATCCTCGCCAGCATCTAGAGTTCTCTGATTTGCTCATTTTAGCCACTCTGACTGGTGTGAGGTGGTATCTCAGTGTGGTTTTGATTTGTATTTCCCTGATGAGGAGCGATGCTGAGCATGGTTTCATGTGTCTGTTGGCCATCTGGATGTCCTCTTTGGAGAAGTGTCTGTTCATATCTTCTGCCCATTTCTTCACTGGGTTGTTTGTTTTTCGGGCGTGTAGTTTGGTGATTTCCTTGTAGATTCTGGATATCAACCCTTTATCTGATATGTCATTTGCAACTATCTTTTCCCATTCCGTTGGTTGCCTATTAATTTTTTGGGTTGTTTCCTTGGCTGTGCAGAAGCTTTTAATCTTGATGAGGTCCCAACAGTTTATTTTTGCTCTTGATTCCCTTGCTTTGGGGATGTGTCAAGTAAGAAGCTGCTGCGGTGGAGGTCAAGGAGGTTGTTTCCTGCTTTCTCCTCTAGGGTGTTGATAGTTTCCTGTCTCACGTTCAAGACCTTTATCCATTTGAGTTTATTTTTGTGCATGGTGTGAGAAAATGATCTAGTTTCATTCTTCTGCATGTTGCTGTCCAGTTCTCCCAACACCATCTCTTAAAAAGGCTGTCTTTTTTCCATTGGATATTCTTTCCTGCTTTGTCAAAGATTAGTTGGCTGTATACTTTTGGGTCCACTTCTGAGTTCTCAATTCTGTTCCATTGGTCTATGTGTCTGTTTGTGTGTCAATACCATACTGTCTTGATGATGACAGCTTTGTAGTAGAGGCTAAAGTCTGGGATGGTGATCCCTCCCGTTTTGGTTTTATTTTTCAGGATTACTTTGGCTATTCGGAGTCTTTTGTGGTTCCATACAAATTTTTGGATAGTTTGTTCTAGTTTTGAGAAGTATGCTAGTGCAATTTTGATTGAAATTGCATTGAATGTGTAGAGTGCCTTAGGTAGTAATGACATCTTTACTATATTTATTCTTCCAATCCATGAGCATGGAAAGTTTTTCCATTTCTTTGTGTCTTCTTCAATTTCTTTCAAAAGTTTTCTATAGTTTTCATCATACAGATCTCTTGTATCCTTGGTTAGGTTTATTCCTAGGTATTTTATTGCTTTTTTGTGCAACTGTGAATGGGATCAGTTTCTTGATTTCTCTTTCTGTTGCTTCATTGTTGGTGTATAAAAATGCAACCGATTTCTGTACGTTGATTTTATATCCTGCAACTTGGCTGAATTCTTGGATCAGTTCTAGTAGGCTTCTGGTGGAGTCTGTCGGGTTTTCGATGTAGATGATCATGTCATCTGCGAGGAGTGAAAGTTTGACTTCCTCTTTGCCAATTCTGATGCCTTTGATTTCCTTTTGTTGTCTGATGGCTGATGCTAGGACTTCCGGCACTATGTTAAACAAGAGTGGTGAGAGTGGACATCCCTGTCGTGTTCCTGATCTCAGGGGGGAGAGTTCTCAGTTTTTCCCCATTGAGGATGATGTTAGCTGAGGGCTTCTCATAGATGGCTTTTATGATGCTTAAGTAAATTCCTTCTATCCCGACTTTCTCGAGGGTCTTTATTAGGAAAGGAAGCTATGTTTTGTCAAATGCTTTACTGCATCTATGGACAGGATCATGTGATTTTTATCTTTTCTTTTGTTAATGTGATGTATCACAGTAATTGATTTGTGAATACTGAAACAGCTCTGTAACCCAGGAAAGAATCCCACTTGATCTTGGTGGATGATTCTTTTTATGTGCTGCTGGATTCGATTTGCAAGGATCTTTTTGAGGATTTTTGCATCCGTATTCATCAAGGATATTGGTCTGTAGTTCTCTTTTTTTTCCTGGATCTCTGTCTGGCTTGGGAATCAGAGTGATGCTGGTTTCATAAATTGAGTCTGGGAATTTTCCTTCTATTTCTATGTTTTGAAATAGCTTTAGTAGAATTGGGGTTAATTCTGCTTTAAATGTCTGGTAGGATTCCCCAGGGAAGCCATCAGGTCCAGGGCTCTTATTTGTTGGGAGATTTTAGATAACTGATTCGATTTCTTCACTCGTTATGGGTCTGTTCAGATTTTCTATTTCTTCCCGTGTGAGTTTTGGTAGTGAGTGTGTGTTTACGAATTTGTCCATTTCTTCTAAGTTGTCCAATTTGTTGGCATATAATTTTTCATAGTATTCCCTGATAATTGCTTGTTTTTCTGAGGGGTTGGTTGTAAAGAGTCCATTTTCATTCATAATTTTTTCTAATCTCTTGAAATAGGCGGAGAGCAATGTACTTTCCTCTTAGGACTGCCTTTGCCACATCCCATAGATTTTGGATTGTTGTGTTTTCATTTTCATTTGTTTCCATATATTTTTTAATTTCCTCTCTAATTTCCTGATTGGCCCATTCATTCTTTAGTAGGGTGTTCTTTAACCTCCATGTTTTTGGAGGTTTTCCAGACTTCTTCCTGTAATTGATTTCAGGTTTCAAAACATTTTGATCTGTCAGTGTGCACGGTATGATCTCAATACTTTTATATTTATTGCGGGCTGCTTTATGTCCCAGTATGGGATCTATCTTGGAGAATGTGCCATACGCACTTGAGTAGAAGGTAAATTCCCTGGCCTCAGGATGTAAAGTTCTAAATATATCCGTCAGATCCATCTGGTCCAATTGTCTTTCAAGTCCATTATTTCTTTAGTGATTTTCTGTCAGGTTGACGTATCCATTGCTGTAAGCAGAGTATTAAAGTCCTCTGCTATTAGCACATTCGTATCTATAAACTTGTTTCTCTTTGTGATTAATTGTTTTAAATATTTAGGTGCTCCCATATTCGGTGGATAGACATTTATGATAGTTAATTCTTCCTGATGGATGGATCCTGTAATTATTATGTAATGCCCTTCATCTCTTGTTATTGCCTTTAATTTAAGGTCCACTTTGTCTGATAGAAGTATAGGTATTCGGGCTTCCTTTTGATTTACGGTAGCATGATATATATTTCTCCATACCGTTACTTTTAATCTGAAGGTATCTTCCAGTCTAAAATGAGTTTCTTGTAGACAGCATATAGATGGATTTTTTTTTATATCCATTATGCTACCCTATGTCTTTTGATTGGAGCATTCAGCCCATTTACATTCAGTGTTATTATTGAAATATGTGGGTTTAGAGTCTTTGTATCTTTTGTAGGATTCATGTTTGTGGTGGTGTCTCTGGAATCTTTGTTCCTTGCAACCTTTCCTTCAGAGCATCCCCCTCAGGATTTCTTGTAGGGCTGGCTTAGTGGTGACAAATTCTTTCAATTTCTGTTTGTTTGGAAAGGTTTTTATCTCTCCTTCTATTTTGAATGACAGGCTTGCTGGATAGGATTCTTGGCTGCATATTTTTATTGTTCATCACATTGAAGATCTCTTGCCATTCCTTTCTGGCCTGCCACGTTTCAGTAGATAGGTCTGTCACCACTCTGATAGGTTTCCCTTTGTATGTTAGGGCCCTTTTCTCTCTAGCTGCTTTCAAAATTCTCTCTTTCTCCTTGTATTTTGCCATTTTTACTATGATATGCCGTGTAGAAGATCGATTCAAGTTACGTCTGAGGGGGGTCCTTTGAGCCTCTTGTATTTCCACATTTACTTCCTTCCCCAGGTCGGGGAATTTCTCTGCTATAATTTGTTCCAGGACTACTTCGGCACCTTTCCCTCTCTCTTCCTCCTCTGGGATTCCTATGATATGGATATTGTTGCGTTTGACCGTATCGCTGAGCTCTCGAATTCTTCTTTCCTGTTCCTGGATCAGTTTGTCTCTTTTTTTGTCAGCTTCTTGTTTTTCTATAATGGTGTCTTCTAAATCACTTATTCTCCTTTCTGCCTCTTCAATCCGTGCATTGGAGGCCTCTAATTTATTATGGATCTCATTTATCGCATTTTTTAATTCTTCATGCCTGTTTTTATTTTCCATTCTGTCTGTAGCCATAGTTTCTTTGATGTCCCCTATGTTTTTTTCAAGCCCAGTTATTAATTTTACCATTATTATTCTAAAATCTGTTCAGTTATGCTGCTGATATCTGTTTTGAGCAGTTCATTAGCTGTCATTTCTTCTTGGAGTTTCTTTGGAGAAGTGATCTTTCGTTTCGTCATTTTAGTTAGCTTTCCGGCTCTTGTTGGTTTTAAAGACCTGTTATGCTCTCTGTATCTATGAGCGCTGCTATATCCAAGAAGACTCTCTGACTGTCCAGGGCCTATCCTTTCAGAGAGTGTTTTTTGAATGGTATCTCTTGGTCTCTCTTGTTGGGACCTTGGTTATTTTATTTTCTTATTCGTAGTGATATTTGGGACTCTCCACCTTGTGTACTCTGGCTTGTTTCTTGAGGTATCCCTGGAAATGAAAACAGACAGACAAACACACAGGGGGCAGGAGCACACAAACGCACAGGCTAATTCAACTAACATGCAAAGCGAGAGGGAAAATGAAAAAGTTAAGAGAAAAAATGGAGGAGGAAGGGCAAATAATAGGGAGTATAAAATACATAACGGGGTCAAAAAAGAGAAAAGAAAAGGAAAAAAGAAGAAAACTGATGGATAAAGAACGGTTTAAAGCATATAACCGGATTTCCCAGCTACAGTTAAATAGCCGTGTGTATGCAGTGCTGGTTGAGGAGAATAAAGAAAGAGACAGAAGACAGGGTGGGGATGAGGCAAAATTGGAAATAGAATGAACAGGCAGAAGGGATCAGAAGCTTTTTTCTAAGAGCTAAAGGGTTGAATATGGTTGGATAGGTGAGAGAAGGGTGCTGGTATTATCCAGAGAAACTATATAGTCTAATACTCCTGAAAGAAAGAGATGAAAATGTTGGTAGGTGTAGATTTTAAATCTGCAAAATCGACTCGTTGTGATTGTTTAAACATGCCAGCGACCAGAGTTAATCAGGTCAGCGTTCTGGGGAAAAAAGATACAAAAGAGAAAGAAGAAGAAAAAAAGAAAAAGAAAAAAAGGAGGAGGGCAGCTTCAAGCAGGGATGGGCGTGGCTTGATCCAATGCCTAAGGCGGGGGTTCTGCCTTGGGGGTTGTGGGGAAGAGAGTGGCGGTGCTCCAGTCCCTTCTTGAACCAAGCGCTGCACCTTGCTTTTTTGGGCGTGGAAACTCCCCGTACCGGGAGGGCAGCAGAAGTTGGTTGCACTCTTCAACTCAAGCCAGTTCCTATCTCCAAATCCCAGTCCGCACGCCCCGCTGAAGTTGCCTTAGACACAGCTTCCCAGGCAATCCCCTCGGGGCAATTCCAGGCCCCCTGGGGAGCTCTGGGGGTGGAGTCAGAATCGCTGCTTCCTTCTCTGAGTCGGGCTGGTGCGCATCGGAGGGGTCTTGCCTGCCGGGTGCGCGGAGCCCGCTGGAGTGAGGAAAACCGGGTCCCTCTATGGCTCGTCACCCAAAACACAAACTCACAGGCAAATTTCTCTATTTTTAGCTCTTTGCCTTTCCTCCAGAGCTCCAGCCAGCCAGGAGCGCGGACGCCCGGTGTTCGCGTGTGGCTCTTTCAGGGGCCCAATCCCGCCCGGGAGGACAATGGTGGCAGGCGCGTCACTACTCTGAAGTCCAGCCTGCCAGGAGCAAACACAAAGAAGCAGTCTGTGCGCTCAGCCCCCCTCCCCTCCCCCAGGACCAGTTGGCGTGAGGGGACCTGGCGTGCACGTATTTGGCAAGTATGGTCTTTCTATGCCCCGAGCGGAGGTTTTTCTGTTTTGGACTCTCTCTTTTTCTCCTCTCACTCCCCGTAGAGGGTAGAGGGGGATCATCTCCGACCCTGGAATCTCCGATCCTGGCCCAATTTTATCTTCCCCAGTTCGCACTCACGTTAGGCTTTCTCAGTGGATTCTGTGTCCTTTTTCTCCCAATCTCTCAGGTTTTGTAAGGTTTACAAAGGCTTCAGATCTTCTCTGTGTGATGTATGGGCACAAGTGCAAGTACGGAGCTGCCATCTTGCCCTCTCCTCCAAAAAACTTTTAAAGGAAAACAGGCTGGTTTGGTTTATAAAGTCGAGAGTTGTTTGCTCTTGATTACAGAGTTCAACAGGAAATTACATTCACCTCTTGATACAGAAATGACACTCTGCCTCTTCCTTGGGATAGTTGATACAGATGGAATTACTCCTGGGAAAGTCTTAACTAGTGTCAGCCACCAATTGTCCTTTCTTATTTCTTAAATAGATATGTAAACTCTCTCTTATTCGGAATAACTGGGAAATGAAGTATTTTCTTCAACTTAGTAGCCATATACCCTATAGAACCATTGATCTGTTAATTGATTTGATATATTCTGAGAATGAGGTCAAAACCTTGCATTGTTTAACCTGTATTGGATAATCCACAAAGCACTTGAGATTCTGGCAGGGTCTAAGTGTCACTGATTTTTTATAAACAGTATTAAGTAATAGAAAACTTTTGCTAAGTCTGCTTTGAATCTGGGTATTCACTCTGAAAACAGTATTATTTGAATAAGGTTTTGACACATTTGCTCTGAATATCATTCCTTAGGCATAAAAAGAATGACACAGGGTACTTCAGTTTGCTTATCCATAGTTCCTTCATTTTTGGTAATGAAAATACATTATTTGTATAAATAACATCATAAAAACACTGAAAAATTAAAGGTAAAATGCAGGGTGTTCAGCTCCCCAGGGGAAAAAAAAAAAGTTTACTGTGCTTAGAAGTCAGGTTGACTGCACGTAACAATTAGGTGTAATTTACTATAGTTTTTTCATAAACTGAATTTTTGCTAAGCATTCTATATTATCAGTATCCTCAGTTTCCCACCGTTTCTCTGATTTTCACTATTGGAGTCACCAGTCTTTAACCATGAGCGCCTATTCCACATCGTCTAGTGCCCACTGACTCACTAGTGCTCATATGTCAACTATGAAGTTTCCTTCTCTGTCTTTAAAGTGTTGTTGGTGACTGTGGGCATAACCATGGTGGTTCCAGTCATCTGCTTCTACATCATTAGTAATCGATCTGTGACATTATTTTGATCCCAAATCAGACTAAATCCTCTGAAAATCAGAGATATTGAGGAAGTACTAGGATTCTGAACTCACACAGGATGCATGTAATGTGATTAGATAGAATACTTGCTTTAGCATAGCCTTAAAAGAGAGAAACACTGAAGAACCCTCAACAAACTAGGTTTAGAGGGAATATACCTCAAAATAATAAAAGCTATATGTAAAGAGCCTACAGCTAACACCATCCTCACTAGGGAAAAACTAACAGACTTTCTTCTAAGATCAGGAATAAGACAAAGATGTCCACTCTCACAAATTTTATTCAAAGTAGTACATGAAGTCCTAGCTGTAGCAATAAGACAACAAAAAGAAACAAAAGGCACCCAACTTGGTAAGAACAAAGAAACATTTTCACTATTTGCAGATGACATTATACTATATAGAAAATTCAAAATACTCCATAAAAAAGTGCTAGGGCTGATAAATAAATTCAGTAAACTCACAGGATACAAAATCAATGTACAGAAATCTATTACATTCCTATATGCTAATAATGAAGCCACAGAAAAAAGAACGAAACAAATAATCCCATTTACAATTGCACCCAAAATAAGATTCCTAAGAATAAACCTAAGCAAAATAGTGAAAGACCTGTACTCTGTAAACTAGAAAACGCTGATGAAAAAAATCAAAGATGACATAAAAAAATGGAAAGACATTCTATGCTTACGGTTTGGAAGAACAAAGAGATAATAAGTGTTGTATAGCCTGTAGAGTAAATGAAACCCTTGTGTATTGTTGGTGGGGATGTAATTTGGTGTAGCCACTATGGAAATAGTTCAAAAAATTAAAAATACAACTGCCACAGATCTAGCAATTCTAGTTTTTGGGCATTTATCCAATGAAAACAAAACACTAACTTTAAAAGCTATAAGAATTCCAAATTCATTGCAGTATTATTTACAATAGCCAAGATGTGAAAACAACGTATGTGTCCATTGATAGGTAAATAGATAAAGATAGTTATATATATATATATATATATATATATATATATATATATGTATATGTATATCTGTATATATATGAATACATACAATGGAATATCATTCAGCCATAAAAGAACAAAATCTTGCAATATGTATATTATATATGTGTGTATATTTGTATATATATGAATACATACACATACATACAATGGAATATCATTCAGCCATAAAAGAACAAAATCTTGCAATTTTTGACAACATGGATGGATCTTAAGGGCATTATGCTAAGTGAAATAAGTAAAACAGAGAAAGACAAATACCACATGATATCACTTACATGTGTAATATAAGAAAACCAACAAAAACAACTAAACCAAAAAAAAAATTCTTCTGAGCTCCTGTATATAAAGAACACACTGGTAGTTGCCTGAGGTGGTGTCTGAGGGCTGGGTGGAATGCGGAAGAGGTAAAAGGTACAAACTTGTCGTTATAAAGTTAATAAGCCATGGGGGTGTTATGTACGGCATGATGACTATAGTTGATAATACTCTGTTGTACATTTGAAAGTGTCTCTGAGTGTAGATATTGAATGTCCTCATCACACAAAAAATCTGTAACTATGTTGGGTGATGGATATTAATCAGATTTGCTGTGGTGATCATTTATGTTAATGATATAATTATCAAAGTATTATGTTGTTCACACACACAAATTAAAAGTAATGATGGGATGATTTGTCTTCTCTTTCTCACCATAATCAATAATAATCTACAAAGAAATGGCATCAAAGCTAATCCAGCATATCCATTTGTACACATTTCCTTACCTGTTGTGTCAAATCCCAATGATTTTTATGAGTTGGTCATAGTTAAGTCATTTCTTTTGTTGAGGGGAGAATACAGGAAACACCACAAATATATTTATTAAAATTACACAGTATTACATGTCAGACACTTCCTATTTTTTTTTTTTTTTCATTTCCCTTCATAACAGCCCTGTGAGGGAAGTATCAACTGCCCATTTTCAGATGACCTACTACAGTGACACACATATCTGTGTAGAGACACCCTTTTCATTTTCTACAGGTTATGTTTCCCAATGGAAAGGCATAATTTCAGATACAGAAACAAACTTTTCAAGCAAATTATAAAACTAACTATAGTGTGATTTTAATGCTCTTTGAAAAGTTCCATATGTCCATAAAAAAGAAGAAAAGAACATATACATAGTTTCATTTTCTACTTATGCCTACATGACATCACATGTATATTAAATGTGAATAGATATCTCCTGTATGCCAGGCACTGTTAGTCCAATTCCACATCTGCGTCCACATCTTCCCTCTATTAATATCTAGACTGAATAACTGGAAATGTCAACAAGCAGCAAGATAAATGTTAGTTCCCACCCAATCAAGTGGTGAGGCTTGGTTTCAAAAGGATTCCATTTAAAGCAAGTATAGCCTAAGCTTTATCCTGAGTCCTTTAAACCCATCATCTAAACAGGAAATAGGGATATTGGGGGATGGGAGGTTGTATCTTGGGAAACTGAGACAAATTGTAATCCAGATCTCCTGTTCTCTTGAATAACACTAAAAGGCTACAACTTTCTCCTGAGGAGAACTCACTCTGAGATATAGAGTCAAGGATGCATGACACTTGTGTGGTTTTAGTAACAAGTAACACTTCTCTTGTTTCTCTTATGGGTGCAAACTACAGGTTTTACTCTATTTCATGGCCAGGTTGTGTGGTAGACTTTGGAAATGATTTTGTGTCTGTCTTATGTTTAGGAGGTTGGTCCTTCTCATTTAGTCCTCTGAGGGGTCCATCTGAGGTAATGTGCAGTTTCTGCTTCATTTAAGACCTCATCTCCCAGTAGTGGAATTCTAGACCCAGATCCACAGGAGGAAGAGGAGAGACCAGGTTCTCAAATACAAGAACAAAACCAGGACCTTGACTTCAGCATTTATTTCTCTTGACTGAGTGGCATGTCTTTCACAGACTTCTCACAAGATAGTCATGTCCTCAACTATTCATTTTAAGCTTGACACCCCAATATGATCCATGTATCGTTCACCTGTCTTCTGTCCACAGAAGTACACCCAGTGAAATTCTTCTATAAACCAGTAGTGCAGGAAACTTTTCCAGCTATATCCAAAAACCCAGACGCATCTAGGGAAAGACTGATGTATTTAATTTCATTTAAACATTACATGGGAAAAGCAAAAAGCATCAGAAAACTAACTTGAAAAATTACAAATTGTGAAAAATATTTACAATTTATATCACAAAAGGTTTGATCCATAATACATAAAGAGTCATGAAAAAGTGAAAGCAAAAATATATTCAAAATACACCAAGAGAGAAATAGAGGCAATAGATACAAATAGGTTTTGACCACCAACACCACTACCAACAAAAAGTTAATGTAAAAATTCCTCACATTAACTCATGATGAGAAATGCAAGGAAAAGAAAATCATTATTTTTTCTTACTAATATGATATTCTGTAAGGAAATCACCATTCCTGTGCATCATGAAATAATATAAAATGTACAAACCCTGTGGATGGGATTTGTAAGGTCTAGTAAAATTACATATGTATTTCCTCTTGGGACCAGTAACCTGGATTAACCAGTAATCCTTTTGGATGATAAAAATACATCTTAGATGGAGGAAGGCAAGATGATGAGAAGTAAGGGACTCCATACATTTCGCCTGCACCCGTCTCTCAAACAGAGAAGGCCTGAAGTCATTGGACACTGAGGCACAGGAGGTTGGGAAGAGAAAGGGACAGAGTACACAGGGAAGGAAACCTCATAAGTGCGTGAGTGCAAACTGGGGAAGATAAAAGTGGGATGGGATCCAGAGATATGGAGGGAGGGAAGGGAACCCAGCTTGCGTGCAGCTGCGGTGAGTGATAAACCTGCGAGTGGTGGAGAGCTGCCGTGAGTCCAGGGGAAAGGAAAGAAAAGCTGAGATTCCTCATAGAACTTTCCCTGGAGAAGAGAAAAAAACCTCAGCTTGGAAAGACAGTGTTTTTTAGTTCTGGCTAGGGTGCTGACTTTAAACTAGGTGCCCTGGTCCCAGAAGGCGACAGGAAAAACTGAACTGCCTTGCGCCCAACACCATCCATGGCCATGGAGGCCCTGTGAATCGGCAGCAACACTTGCGGAGGCGGTCCCAGCGCCGATGAACAGGCAGCAGTGCACACGACAGCGGCCCGCTGTAGCGTGTCGCGCGCTGCAGCGACACGGACTCTACGGACCTGAAGTTGCTACATTCCCGGAAGGCACATGGGTTGTATCCCTGCTTGACCCAGGGCGGATCCAAGGCTGCAACACTTCCCCCACCCCCCACTCAACCCCCAGGCAACAGGGAAGCAGCGACCTGGGGGACTATTCAGGGCAGTATAACAAAGCCCTTAAACTGGGACCTGGAAACAGGCGGGGTGTGGGGCATAGAACTCAGCCCACCTTGACTACATCCTCAGCACAGGGAGATCGACCGAAGGAGTGATTTGCAACGCTTGGTTGAGAAGGGACTGGGGCTATGCCATTCTTCACCCCACAACCACCAAGGAGGGGCCTCAGGGAGCAGTCAGCTGACACAGTGGAGGCAAGACCTGCCTACACCAAACCAAGCCCATTCACTCCAGGTAGTTGTTTTGTTGTTGTTGTAGCTGTTTTTACCTGAGCCTGGGTTTCCGTGCTTATTGGTTTTGTCTGTGCTTTTGTGTACCTGTGTTCCCTCTGTGGTTGTCTGTTTTCTTTTCCAGAGTTGCCTCAAGAAACAATCCAAACTACACATGGTGGAAAGTCCCAAATACCACGACCAGTAGGGAAACAAAATAACCAAGCACTCAACAAGAGAAACCAAGAGACACCATTCAAACACGTCCTGAACAGACAGGCCCTGAACAGTCAAAAGAGCCCTCTCTAATACAGCAGAAATCGCAAGGACTGAGTGTACAACAAGCTTTTAAAATTAACAAGAGGTAGAAAGCTAACCAAAATGATGAAACGGAAGAACATTCCTCCAAAGAAACTCCAGGAAGAAATGACAGCTAATGAATGGCTCAAAACAGATATAAGCAACATAACTGAACAAGAATTTAGAACAATAATCATATAATTAATTGCCATGCTTGAAAAAAGCATGGAGGACATCAGAGAAACTATGTCTACAAACAAGATGGAGCTTAAAAATTGTTATGGTGAAATAAAAAATGGGATAAATGAGATAATAATAAACTGGAGGCGTCCAATGCACGGATTGAAGAGGGAGAAATGAGAATAAGTGATTTAGAAGACAGTATTATAGAAAGACAAGAATCTGAGAAAAAGAGAGATAAACTGATCTGGGAATATGAAAGAAGAGTTCGAGAGCTCAGCGATACAATCAAATGGAAGAATATCCGTATCATAGGAATCCCAGAAGAGGAAGAGAGAGGGAAAGGTGCTGAAGGAGTCTTGGAACAAATTATAGCAGAGATCTTCCCCAAGGTAGAGAGGGAGGTAGAAGTTGAAGTTGAAGAGACACAGAGAACTCCCCTCAGACGTAACTTGAATCGATCATCTGCACGACATATCCGAGTGAAACTGGCAAAATATAAGAACAACGAGAATTTTGAAAGCAGCTAGGGAGAAAAGGGCCTTAACATACAAAGGGAAACCTATCAGAGTGGTGAAGGACCGATCTAATGAAACTTGGCAGGCTAGAAAGGAATGGCAGGAGATCTTCAATGTGATGAACGGAAAAAACATGCAGCCAAGAATCCTCTATCCAGCAAGCCTGTCATTCAGAATAGAAGGAGAGATAAAAGTCTTTCCAAATAAACAAAAATGGAAAGAATTTGTCACCACTAAACCAGCCCTACAAGAAATTCTGAGGGGGAATCTCTGAGGAAAGTGTTGCAAGAAATGCAAGATACCAGCGACACCACAACAAGTATGAATTCCACAAAGGACACAATGACTCTAAACCCACATATTTCAATAATAACACTGAATGTAAATGGGCTGAATGCTCCAATCAAAAGACATAGGGTAGAAGAATGGATAAAAAAACAAAATCCATCTATTTGCTGTCTACAAGAAATTCATTTTAGACTGGAAGATACCCTCATTAAAAGTAAGGGGATAGAGAAATATATATCATGCTACGGGAAGTCAAAAGAAAGCTGGAGTAGCTATACTTGTATCAGACAAACTGGACTTTAAATGAAAGACAATAACAAAGGTTGAAGAAGGGCATTATATAATAATTACACGGTCTATCCATCAGGAAGAACTAACAATTATAAATGTTACTCCCCGAATATGGGAGCACCTAAATATTTAAACAGTTAATCACAAACAGAAACAATCTTATAGATAAAAATTGGGCTAATAGCAGGGGACTTTATTACTCCGTTTACAGCAATGGATAGATCAACTGGTCAGAAAATCACTAGAGAAACAATAGACTTGAATGACACATAGGACCAGATGGATTTGACAGATATATTTAGAACTCTACATCCTGTGGCCAGGGAATTCACGTTCTTCTCAAGTGTGCATGGCACATTCTCCAAGGTATATCACATACTGGTACATAAAGCAGCCCTCAATAAATATAAAAGAATTGAGATCATACCATGTACACTTTCAGATCACAATGCTTTGAAACTTGAAATCAATCACAGGAAGAAGTCTGGAAAACCTCCAAAAACACGGGGGTTAAAGAACACCCTACTAAAGAATGAATGGTCCAGGGGCTGTGCTGACAGCCGGCTCAGAGCCTGGAGCCTGTTTCAGTCTGGACTCCCTCTCTCTCTGACCCTCCCTTGCTCACGCTGTCTCTCTCTCTCTCTCTCCTAGAAATAAATAAAAAAATTAAAAAAATTAAAAAAAAAATGAATGGTCCAATCAGGCAATTAGAGAAGAAATTTAAAAATATATGGAAACAAATGAAAATGAAAACACAACAATTCAAACTCTATGGTACACGGCAAAGGCAGTCCTGAGAGGAAAGTACATTGCACTCCAGGCCTATTTCAAGAAATTAGAAAAAGCCCAGGTGCAAAATCTAACAGCTCGCCTAAAGGAACTAGAGGCAGAGCAACAAGAATCCACCAAACCCTGTAGAAGAAGAGAAATAGTAAAAATCAGAGCAGAAATAAACAACAGAGACGAAAGAATCAATTGAACAGATCAATGGAACCAAGAGTTGGTTTTCTGAAAAAATAAACGTTGACAAACCTCTAGCCAGGCTACTCAAAACTAGAGGAGAGAGCACCCAAATAGACAAAATCATGAATGAAAATGGACTGATTACAACAAACCCCTCAGAAATACAAGCAATTATCAGGGAATACTATGAAAAATTATATACTAACAAATTGGACAACTTAGAAGGAATGGACAAATTCCTAAACGCACACCCACTACCCAAATTCACACGGGAAGAGAGAGAAAATCTGCACAGACCCATAACTAGTGAGGAAATCCAATCAGTTATCAAAAATCTCCCAACAAATAAGAGTCCAGGACCTGATGGCTTCCCTGGGGAATTCTACCAGACGTTTAAAACAGAATTAATACCAATTCTTCTCAAGCTATTCCTAACAATAGAAATCGAAGGAGAACTCCCGGACTCATTTTATGAAGCCAGCATCACTCTGATTCCCAAACCAGACAGAGATCCAGCTGAAAAAGAGAAGTACAGGCCAATATCCTTGATGAATACGGATGCAAAAATCCTCAACAAGATCCTTGCAAATCGAATCCAACAGCACATAAAAAGAATAATCTACCAAGATCAAGTGGGATTCATTCCTTGGCTACAGAGCTGGTTCAACATTGGCAAAACAATCAATGTGATACATCACATCAACAAAAGAAAAGGTAAAAACCATATGATCCTGTCAATAGATGCAGAAAAAGCATTTGACAAAATACAGCATCCCTTCTTAATAAAGACTCTAGAAAAGTCGGGATAGAAGGAACTTACTTAAACATCATCAAAGCCATCTATGAGAAGCCTTCAGCTAACATCGTCCTCAGCGGGGAAAAACTGAGAGCTTTCCCGCTGAGATCAGGAACACGACAGGGATGTCCGCTCTCACCACTGCTGTTTAACATAGTGCCGGAAGACCTAGCATTAGCCATCAAACAACAAAAGGAAATCAAAGGCATCAGAATTGGCAAAGAGGAAGTCAAACTTTCCCTTTTCGCAGATGCCATGATACTCTACATTGAAAACCCGACAGACCCCTCCAGAAGCCTACTGGAACTGATCCAAGAATTCAGCAAAGTTGCAGGGTACAAAATCAACATACATAAAACGGTTGCATTTTAATACACCAATAATGAAGCAACAGAAAGAGAAATTAAGAGGCTGATCCCGTTCACAATTGCACAAAAAAACCATAAAATACCTAGGAATAAAACTAACCAAGGATACAAGAGATCTGTATGATGAAAACTATAGAAAACTTATGAAGGAAATTGAAGAAGACACACAAAAAAATGTAAAAACATTACATGCGCATGGATAGGAAGAATAAATATAGTTAAAATATCATTAATACCCAAAGCAATTTACACATTCAATGCAATCCCAATCAAAATTGCACCAGCATACTTCTCAAAGCTAGAGCAAACTATCCAAAAATTTGTATGGAACCATAAAAGACCCCGAATAGCCAAAGTAATACTGAAAAATAAAACCAAAACGGGAGGGATCACCATCCCAGACTTTAGCCTCTACTACAAAGCTGTCATCATCAAGACAGTATGGGATTGGCACAAAAACAGACTCATAGACCAATGGAACAGAATTGAGAACTCAGAAGTGGACCCAAAAGTATACAGCCAACTCATCTTTGACAAAGCAGGAAAGAATATCCAATGGAAAAAAGACAGCCTTTTTAACAGATGGTGTTGGGAGAACTAGACAGCAACATGCAGAAGAATGAAACTAGATCATTTTCTCACACCATGCACAAAAATAAACTCAAAATGGATAAAGGACCTGAACGTGAGATAGGAAACTATCAACACCCTAGAGGAGAAAGCAGGAAACAACCTCCTTGACCTCCACCGCAGCAACTTCTTACTTGACACATCCCCAAAAGCAAGGGAATCAAGAGCAAAAATAAACTGTTGGGACCTCATCAAGATTAAAAGCTTCTGCACAGCAAAGGAAACAACCCAGAAAATTAATAGGCAACCAACGGAATGGGAAAAGATAGTTGCAAATGACATATCAGATAAAGGGTTGATATCCAGAATCTACAAGGAACTCACCAAACTACACGCCCGAAAAACAAACAACCCAGTGAAGAAATGGGCAGAAGATATGAACAGACACTTCTCCAAAGAGGACATCCAGATGGCCAACAGACACATGAAACGATGCTCAGCATCGCTCCTCATCAGGGAAATACAAATCAAAACCACACTGAGATACCACCTCACGCCAGTCAGAGTGGCTAAAATGAGCAAATCAGAGGACTCTAGATGCTGGTGATGATGTGGAGAAACGGGCACCCTCCTACCCTGTTGGTGGGAATGTAAACTGGTACAGCCCCTCTGGAAAACAGTGTGGAGGTTCCTCAGGAAACTAACAATAGAACTCTCCTATGACCCAGCAATAGCACTGCTAGGAATTTACCCAAGGGATACAGAAATGCTGAGGCATAGGAGCACATGTACCCCAATGTTCATAGCAGCACTCTCCACAATAGCTAAAACATGGAAAGAGCCTACGTGTCCATCAACGGATGAATGGATCAAGAAGATGTGGTTTATCTATACCATGGAATACTACATGGCAATGAGAAACAATGAAATCTGGCCATGTGTAGCAAATTGGATGGAACTGGAGGGTGTTATGCTGAGCAAAATAAGTCAGGCAGAGAAGGACAGCTACCATATGTTTGCACATATAGGAGGATTAGGAGGAACTTAATGGAGGACCATTGGATGGTCCCAATGGACCCCAATGGATGTGGGGAGGGAGGGTGTATGGGCCCCGAGGGGAGCACTTGTGGGGATGAGCCCTGGGTGTTAGATGGAATCCAACTTGACAATAACCTGTTTGTAAAAATAAATAAATAAATAAATAAATAAATAAATAAATAAAATTGTTCCTGAAATCCCTTCTATGGACAATTAAAGAAATTTTCAAAATCTTATATCCACCCTTATACCCACACATTAACTCCCACATACATACTATAGCCAGACAACTGTAGATAAAACCTGCAAGAGAATAGGATTTTCATGTAGGTATATATACATATGTAATAAAACTATAAAATGTATTAAAGATGAAAAATCTGAAGTCAGCGAGTGGTTATTATCTTTAGATAAAAATGGGGTGAGAAAAGGACTTCAAATGAGTTACAGCTATATATGTAATATGTAAAATGTTATTATTTAATAGGAAATTATAGAAGTATGTTACATTATTTTTATACTTTCTATCTAAAATATTTTATAACAAGTAATATTTATTAGATTTAATTTTATTCTAATATTCATATTAATTTAAAAATTATGGAAAAATACATCCAAAATTAATTATAAAATTTATTATTTAAAAATTTTTTTCTTTCGTAGTTATTGTCAAGTTGGCATGCATATAACACCCAGTGCTCATCCCAACAAAACCCTCCTCCATGCCCATCACTCCCCTTTCCCCCTGCCCCACCCCATCAGCCCATAGTTCTAAAACTTAGAAGCAATCCAACATTCATTCTTTTTTTAAAGTGTCTCATATTTGTGTATTTCCTCCCCTTGTATTCTGAATTCATGCATCTATAATGTAAATTCATTACACATAAGTTTCATGTGTGACTCAACATTTGCTAAAGATCACACAACCAGTTATTAGATATTCTGAAGTTAACAAGCACTCTGGCTCCAAAGTCCCCATCCCTAAATACTGGGAAATGCAATCTTTTCTCTGTGTTAGAGCTTAGGCCAGAGCAGGGGAAGTGTCTACCCATAGTACTATGGGCAAAGATCCAACTCGTATTTGAGATTCAGGTATCCTGATTTTAGTCTGTTGTGTTCTGTACAACCCACCTTGATATTTGACTCTGTACTTTCTCCTTTCTGTGTCTCCAAGGAAGATTCCCATACCAGTGTCAAAATGAAAGGTAAAATGATCAGAAAGAACATTAAAAAAATAAAGGAGTGATCCTTTGCAGTTTCACTTACATTATCATCACATATTTCATCCTATGAAGAAATATCAGCAGAGCTTACCTGTTATATAGATATGTATACAATTTCCTTTCTTTCTGCTTCAATCCAAATGGTCTCTGTGAGATGCTACTTTTTAAGACATCTCTTTTGTGGGTGGAAAAACACAGCAAAGACAATATTATATTTCCTGAAATTTTATGTTATCAGATAATTTCTAAAGGTTTGCTCATTTCTCAAAACAGCTCTCTAGGGCATAACATCTCTCAATATGCCCATTTTACAGATGAGGAAGTTCAAGCTCACAAAGGGGAACTCATTACTCCAGTGTCACACATGTTCATTTACATATATTTTCCCTAAATTGATATATTATATATATATTTTATGCTTCTTGTCTTTTTCACACAATATGATAACCTCAAATATTAATATACATTCTTTTATGTATTGTAACTTGGCATAGTTTTAAATTTTTAATTAGCATGTATATTGGTTATTGGGTGAGTTACCTGATCATGATTTTTCTCTATTTATTACTAATATGTCTTTCCATACCAAGTATATTAAGTTAGTAAAAAATTTAGTATAAAAATAACACTAGGACAAATCAAGAAAAATTCTGAATATTAAATAAAAAGAGACAGCAAATGAAACACACAATCTAGTGTAAGAATATATCATATTTATATACCATTTATATATCATTGTTTACAAACAATGTTACAGTATTGAACAAAAATGATCAGACACATTGATCCTATCAGTTACTGTAAATGTGACTGAATAACCATGTTGAAACAAACATTTTCAAATTGTCTATTAAAAGAAAATCAACAGTGTACTTTTTTTCAGACATATACATAACACAAAATAATTTGCTTAGGTGAGAATTTTTTAAAAAGGAAATATATAAGAGAGGGCAAGATGGAGGAGAAGTAAGGAGCTCCGTACTTGCACTCGTGCCCATACATCACACAGAAAAGATCTGAAGCCATTGGAAACCTTACAAAACCTGAGAGATTGGGAGAAAAAGACACAGGTCCACTGAGAGAGCCTTCTAATGTGAGTGCAAACTGGGGAAGATAAAATCGGGCTGGGATCGGAGACTCCAGGGTGGGAGGCGATCCCCCTCTACCCTCTACAGGGAGTGAGAGGGGAAAAGGAGAGAGTTCGAACGGAGGGGGGAGGTTAGGGAACCTCCACTCGGGGAATAGAAAGACGGTACTTGCCAAATACCTGCACACCAGGTCCCCTCACGCCAAATGGTCCTGGGGGGACTGAGCACACCAACCTCTTCTTTGTGCGGGCTCCTGGAGGCTGGACTTCAGAGTGGTGGCGCGCCTGCCGCCATTGTAGCTCCTGGGCGGCTGGGGCCCCTGAAAGAGCCGCGCGGACACGGGGCGTCCGCGCTCCTGGCTGGCTGGAACTCAAGAGGGAAGGCAAGGAACTAGGAACTGGGAAATTTGCCTGTGAGTTCGTGTTTCGGGTGACGAGCCATAGAGGGACCCAGTTTTCCTCACTCCAGCAGGCTCGAGCTCAGAGCACCCTGCAGGCAAGCCCCCGCCCATGCTCCCCAGCCCGACCCAGAGAAGGAAGCAGCGATTCTGACTCCACCCCCAGAGATCGGCAGGGAGCCTGGAATTGCCCGAGCGGGTTGCCTGGGAAGCTGTGTCTAAGGAAATTTCAGCGGGTGCGATGACTGGGATTTGGAGACTGGAACTGGCCTGGGTTGAAGAGTGCAACCAACTTCGGCTGCGCCCCCAATACGGGGAGTTTACACGCCCAAAAAAGCGAGGTGCAGCGCTTGGTTCAAGAAGGGACTGGAGCACCGCCACTCTCCTCCCCACAACCGCCAAGGCAGAGCTCCCGCCTGAGGAATTGGATCACGCCACGCCCATTCCTGTCTGAGAGGTGCCTTCCTCCCTTTTTTTTTCTTTTTTTTTTGTTTTTTTCTCTTTTTTTCTTTTTTTTTTCATTTTCTTTTTCTCTTTCTTTTTTTCTTCTTCTTTCTCTTTTTTCCCAGAACACTGACCAGATTAACTCTGGTCGCCGGCTTGCTTAAACAATCACAACGAGTCCATTCTGTAAATGTAAATTCTACACCTACCGACATTTTCAGCTTTTTCTCTCAGGAGGAATTAGACTATATAGTTTCTCTGGATAATACCAGCATCCTTCTTTCACCTATCCAACCATATTCTACCCTTTACTTCTTTGAAAAAAGTTTCTTATCCCTTCTGCCTGTTCATTCCATTTCCAATTTTGCCTCATCCCGCCCTGCCTTCTCTCTCTTTCTCTATGCTCTTCAACCAGCACTGAATACACACGGCTATTTAACT